>CAJGYO010000460.1:0-50588 GCA_904845875.1 Miscanthus lutarioriparius | reverse complement strand
AAAGATGGAGAAACAACATCTTGTAATAGGTCATTGTAACAGGCAAAGTTGGAATAGGTTGAATGGCTAAACAATTTAGACCTAGCTCAAATGTACCGTCTCTCTTTGAATACTCCACAAGTGTGAATTAAGATCTGCAAATACATTGTTAAACTCGTATCCTCTTCACTTTGAGATGTAAGACATCAGCAGTGCAATAATAGTCGACGATTGGGACATTCGACATATGCCCATGACCACCACCTTAAACCTCCAATCTTGCTTGTCTTCGTTGGGTGTCTGCCGATGAAAGTGAAGTGACTTGAACTCACGGCTTACCTTTCACATCCAATTGTTTGGAAGAAGTTGGAAGATATCTATTTGCTCCACGAGATGAAAGATTTGGCGTTACGGCTCCTTTAACATGTTGGAATTGAGGCGTGACATCCCCTTCTTTGTTGGGGCTGACCTTCTTGAAGCATTGTATTTATAAGGCGGTGGCAATTTGCTTTTCGACCCTCTTTGCCGAATGAACCAACTTCGATTGAGACATGTATAGATTTGTCATATCCACTTCTCCCGGCAATGGGTTTATTAGAGATGAACTAGAAAGCCAAGAGCCATTATATGGATTCCTCATCTTCGAGTTATCCTGTACGAAATACACATTTCAATTCTTGAAAATGTTCATCAACTGATCACAGTACCTTGCACAAAGACGTTTGACTTCAAATGCTAGATCCACGACGAGTAATATCTATTTGGAACAAAGCGGCGATAGCATTTCTCTCTTCATCATCTTCCCAAGTTATGCGAACGAACATGCCCAACTCTACGATATTAAGTACGGACACAGTTCACCAAGTTGTGGCATAGCCTTTAAACTCCAGTAACACTGACTTTGCCTTCTTTTCAGCAGTATTCGCCTAAATCAAATGTTGTTCCACCTTGGTCTCCCATTCAAAATAAGCACTCGGCATTCTCTGTCCCACATGAAAGGGAATAGACACTCACGTTTTGTAAACCATCATCATTACGAGCTGACGATGGCCGGTCCGATAACCATGATGGCCCACCACCATGTCGATGATCATCCATAAGCGGACAACATATCATCATCACCATCCATAATCTCTACCTCCAACTAGAGCGCTTGAGCACGAAGCAAAACCATGCGGCCAAACCCACCCGTCCCATGTCCGCGACGGTGACGCGACGTGGTGCCTCGTTATCCTCACATTGTCATCATCCTCCATTTGGTGGTGGTTCTCCTATGAGATTACGTTCAATTGGAGGATTTGTGGTTGTTGCATCAAATCATTTCATTTGTGTGGCCAATAACGGCTCACCAAATTCCTCCACCGAAACAACATTTTCCATGTCCACGTCATCCTGCCATATTTAGTAGAGGGAAAAAGGACAATATATGTGGAGATATAATGTGGAATCACTCCCTCACCACTTGCTTGACAAGTTCTTTCTCTTCTCCCGGAAAGGGCAAGAGCTGAAACTGCAATGTAATGGAAGAGTGAAGAGACTACGGTGCACAGCAGCTCTAACGGTGCTTTGAGTGAGTGAGCTTGGTGGGGTAATATGTAAATGGAATGCGCTGAAATGTAGTAATACCAAAGGCCGAATAATAATCCAGAACTCAAGTCTAAGTTGCTGAATATAAAGGAAAAGATGCTCAAAGAAAGGAACAAGATGTAGGAAGTGGATAGATGAACACCAATTACACCAACTTAAACGATTCTTTAAACCCCTTTGTGAGTGTCTTGAACACAATTCTCTTTTATTTCTTTTCTTTCCTTTTTTTTGAACAAGAACTACGTTGTTTTTTTTAGTCCTTCTTTTGACCCATATACATCTTTTCTTTTGCAACCTTTGTGAAAGCGCGGCACTAACTTTCAACTAAAGGGGCACATAAGGATCAACTAAGATGGATGGCGCGACACAAAACAAGAAACTTCGGTTGAAATTTGTGGCGGGTAGAAAACAAAGGGTGGGGCCAGATTGGGTTTTTTTATATATATGCAGCAAGCAATGACAGTGATCGAGAACAAAGGGTGGGATGGGTGGGTACATGCGTTGGCGATTTGATGATTAGAACAATGATAACAACTAAACGATGTGGAAAAGAAAATTTCAGCAACTAGACAAATCTTAAAGTTAAAACTCGATAAAACAAACTACAAAATCGATGCTGCGTATGAATTTGGGCTGTAGGTTTTCTTTTTTTTGGCTATTAGTGGACGGTAGGTATATAAACTCTATCCTGCAAAAACAAGAACAATCCTAACGAGTAAGCGGAGGCTCTGGTACCGGATGATGTACTGCGCCTATACAGCAGCGTAGCAAGTTATTGTGGCCCGATCTTCTCGTAGGATCTGCGAACTTGATAAATTGTGGATTCGCGACCTGGTGAAGAGCAATGCACGCGAGGCTGTCCATCCTGTGACGAACTACCGAGACAATCACCCTTCCACGTCGAGCCGAAACAGCCCACGCCCAATCCACGCCGTATAGGCGTGAAGGCACAAAGCTGGGTGAACCAGCGATTATTCATTCTACAACTCCCTCGAGGAATCGAAAGAACAAGTTTGCAAGCCTCTCAAAGACTCACGCAGCTGGAACAAAATTCCAAAGTTGGTATTTACGAAATTGCAATCATGAGTTCTGTTCACGTCATCCATTACGAGGATATATAGCACTAGTGGAGTTTCGGTTTGGTGGAAAATAATTGAGAACATGTGGTGGGAAGTTGCAGCACTACTTTTTATTATATGCAGTTAAACCTAGTGAGGCGCCTAACTGGTTAGTATTCTCTGCGTGCATCTTTGGGCGTGTGTGGACAACAACCCGATTCTTTGGTTGCATGCATTCTAACTCCCAAATTATTTGCTTGCACTTCAATAGGTGATATTCATGGTAGGTGAATGACCTTTCCTCTCTCATGCATGTCGGGTTCCATACATATATTTGGCGTAAGCGAGATCCATCATCATCCCATGCTTGTTCGTTACACTCCATCATTCCTAAGAACATTGAAACAAAGTACTCAAAAGCATAGGTTCATTCAATATGTCGATTATTAAGCATAAGGTTAATTCGTTCGAGGAGAATGAATTTCCTTCTCCAATTGTTTAGCTCTACTCCTTGTAATGGACCAGCTATATCAGTGTAGCTTCATTTGGAGATGAGTGAATGCTAGGAATGTCTTCATTATATACCCTTAGCCACCACCAAACGGTTGGGTTTTGTTTTGTTGAAAGTTTAGCCATTGCTACTTCCTTGTGAAGCAGCGTGTGTCAACTAGACCATCAGTTCTACTCGATTGAGAACCTAACTTTGTGATTTCAGATTGGTTTTCATCTCCATATTTGCAATTGAGTTGCTTGTTCTACTTGTTCTTGCTAGTTCTTGATTGCTTGCGGGCAGAGTGCCCTAGTGGTGGTGGCAGCTCCACAAGATCGCGGCGGTATTGGACGTGGTGTGTCGGTTGCTAAAGCGCAGCTTGGAAGGCGGCTATGGTCGGGCCGTGAGCGTCGTCTCCACCCATCAATCGAGTTATCCCACCTCTCATGAAGATCGGGAACAAACCCTAAGCGGGATCATATCGGTTGGTATCGAGCAAGGTTGATCGGTGAGAGACTTCAGGTTCTTTCTTGTTTTAACCTCTATGGTCGAGAAAAAGTCAAAACAAAATTAGTAGATTAGTTCTTCATAATCCCAATAAACCCTTTGAGCCTTTGCTATGCTTTGCTTAGTTAGGGCTTGTTGAGTTTTTAATTTGCATCGGTTGTGTGTCGAGTTCTTTGGTCTTAGTTTTAGTCCTTTAGAGTTTAGAGTTCTTGTCACGTTCTAGTCACGACCCGTGTGCTACCATATAAACCTTACATTGGTGAATCAAGAATACATCCTTGTGTTCAAATCTGAGTAGGAATTCGGAGTTTGTTTTGAGACCCGAATCCCGTGGTGTTGAAGTTCGAGTTGGAATCGGTTTTGAGTCCAATTGATCATTGTCTTGTTGTTGTTTTGAGTCGAATCCCAGAGTACATCTTTGTGCGGCGTGATGGTTCATATCTATACTCAACTTCTCCATGTCCAACATATCCATATTAGCTCGACTCACTCTAGAGTTCTAATCTTGTTAAAGGCCAAAGTTAGAATCGTTGTGGACTCTGAATTGGTTTGTTCTTGGCGTGTTATTAAATCATGTTGCTTTTGCACTTGTGCTACATATATTGAAGTGTTCGAGAAAAGTCCAAGTCCATACGTACTTTTCGACTCCTCCATTGTGCATACATATTGGCTTGGTTTTACTCGAGAGAGAGAGAGAGAAAAGAAAAGAAAAAAAAAAGAAAAAAAAAAGGGTTGTTCGTTGAGAGAGAGAAAGAAAAAGAAAGAAAGAAAAAGAAAAGGAAAAAAAGGGGGCTGTTACGTTTGTGCTTCTCCATTGTTTTTGATTGGTGTGTTGTGACTTCCTTTGTGTCGGGGCTCGCGCCTCTAGCAGTCTAAACTAGGACCAACTTAGTACCGGCGTTGAAGCGATTATTCAGGTTGCTTTTGTGACTAACGTGGTGCTAGTACTTCCTTGCTTCAGCCTATAGCTCCACATATTTCGACTCTGACTTGGCGGAGGTGTTGTTGTTTAACGGCACCGATACACTTCATTCCACGGTTGTAGACTTGTTGGTTACCGTTACCTCTGTTTGGCTTGGTAAGAACTTGTAAGGGCTTGTTTTAACAAGTTGAGTTTGAGAGAATTACAACCGACACATCTAGTAGTTGATAGGAGGATACATATTATTTTTGTGTTTTCTTGTTTTCTACTAATCATGCCTGCAAGTAATATGGAATTTTTGAGCTGTTGAAACTAGACCCTCATATTAGGATGTCATTCAACACTTGCCATTATATGATGGTAAGTTTGATCCTCAAGCTTACATTGATTGGGAGCTAAAAGTAGACAATGAATTTGATGAGCATGACTGTCAGAAACAAAAGATTTGTATTGCCTCTAATGTTTTGATTGAATATGCTTTACTAGAATGGAAACATATTTGTAGGCACAACAAGTTCGAGAATCTTGGGAAGACTTCAAATTTCTTTTTAGAAGCATTAGTTTCACATATTATCTTTGATTATTTGCTTGCAAAATTAGACAACTTGAAGCAAGATAGTAGAATTTGTAAAAGCATACTACCATGATTTTAAGATTTGCATCATGTTTGGTGGATTAGATGAATGCATGGAAGATGTTATGAGTAGGTTCATGAGAGGGCTCAATTCTGAAATTCAAACCTTGTTAATTAGCAATTCTTACAGCCATATTGGTCAATTGTTTTGTCTTGCTCTCAATCTTTGAAAAGGAGATCCTATTATCTGTGAATACTTGCAAGAATGATGTGACCCATAATGTCCAAAATTTGTCCATTCTGCATGCTAATGAAAAGAGCAACAAATAGTGGAACCCTTTATTGATTTTCCTTTGTCACAAAATGGATTACTTGCTGTTCCTTGTGATAAAGAGGTTGTGTCTTGATGATTCTTTTACTCCTATGCCACAAGTAGCGAATAAGTGTGATACTTTTGGTTTGCAACCATACAAATGTCTTTGAAGATATGCTTTTTCATCCTATTATATGTGCACAAGATGAAGCCCGAATTTGCTATCCTCTTTAAATACTTTGGGTTATATTGAATTTGATATTCTATGTAATCTAAATTGTCTAAAAGAAAACTTAAATTTCATTCAGTTTGCCAAGTTTTAATCATTGTTAAGCTTCATGCAATTTACAAATATGACAACAAAGGAGAATATTTGGTGCATAAAGTTTATATTTGTTCTAATCCCTGAAATATCCTTTTGGGCCACAATACCATGATCAAATTGAGGGCTACACTAACACTAATAGTGTCTTGCAAAGTTTTCCTAGTTTTCCCATATGCAGCAGGGTAATCCTGAAAAAAGGGGAGCATTGTTGGTTGTGGCCAGGCGACATAACCATCGCTCTGTGTTCCAACATCAAAGCAAGCACTTTTGCATGCCGTTGGAGCAAGTCGAGGGGCGACTTGCGATCAAGAAGGGAGAATGATGAGGACATCTCCTGCGGGATACAACCACATTAGCAACTTTTGATTCACAGGTGAAACAATCCTTTACCATGATTGTATTTGATATATTTGATGAATTGATCTTTGCACCATGATGTGTGTTCATTGTCATTTTCAGAAATACATACATGGATAAAAAGAGTGTTAAAGACACATGGAAGGCATGGAGGACCAAAGAAGTTGATTGGGGCCCAAGTACAAGTATTCCCAACGTCCTCCACCGGGACACCACGTCGCTTTTGGTCCAAGGAAAGAAAGAGATCAAATCCAACACGTTTTGGGGCTGGATTCGGACTCGGAGACATCTCCAACTTGTGATGTTCACCACGGTCGCTTATCACGGACTCCGTTTGGGCATTCAAGTACTCCTTGGAATCCTTATGAAGTCTACTTTCATATGGATTTGGACTTAGGTCTATATCTTATGCGAGGCGGCCGCAGCGATCAAATTACTACCGAGAGGTTTTTTACTGTCAAAGGTCTTTGCGTCGCCTTATTTTTGGCTTTGATGGGCACGTGTATCAAAATCGGGTCCATTAGGGATGTGTTCTAGGGTTGGAGCACGACCCCAATACCCTGGTGGTCGTCCTTCCACCTTCATATACCCCTTAGCCACCACCAAGAACAGTTGGGTTTTGTTTTTGTTGAAAGTTTAGCCATTGCTACTTCCTTGTAGGCAGCGTGTGTCAACTAGACCATCCGTTCTACTCGATTGAGAACCCCAACTTTGTGATTTCAGATTGGTTTTCATCTCCATATTTGCAATTGAGTTGCTTGTTCTACTTGTTCTTGCTAGTTCTTGATTGCTTGCGGGGCAGAGTGCCCTAGTGGTAGTGGTGGCGCGCTCCACAAGATCGGCGGCATTGTTGGAGAGTGGTGTGTCGGTTGCTAAGGCGCGACTTGGAAGGCTGTAGTTGGGCGTGAGCGTCGTCTCCACCCATCAATCGAGTTATCCCACACCTCTCATGAAAAGATGAGGAACAAACCTAAGCGGGATCATATCATGTTGGGCACAAACCGTGCACCTATCTTGCACTAATACTAACACTATCTCCAAACAGACCAAAACAAGATTCCACTTGAGCCTCGTCACGTAGGAGTTCCATCGTGTGCTTCCAAAATGATTTCCAAGCCTTGTTCGGCATAAACCGTGCACCACTAACACTATCTCCAAACGGACTGAAACAAGCTTCCACTTGACCCCCATCACCTAGGAGTACCATTGGGTGCATCCAAAATGATTTCTAAGCCTATGGTACTAAAGAGCATAACCAGTGCACCTATCTTGCACCAACACAAACACTATCTCTAAACAGACCGAAGCGAGATTCCACTTGAGCCTCGTCACCTAGGAGTTCCATCGGGTGCGGTCAAAATAATTTCCGAGCCTTGTTTGGAACAAACCGTGCACCTATCTTGCACTTACACTAACACTATCTCCAAACGGACCAAAACAAGATTTCACTTGAGCCTCATCACATAGGAGTTCCATCGGGTGCTTCCAAAATGACTTCCGAGCCTTGTTAAAGTCACAAACCAAGCACCTATCTTGCACTAATACTAACATTATCTTCAAAGCAGTAAAACGAGCTTCCACTTGACCCCCCATCATCTAGGAGTACCATTGGAGTGCGTCCAAAATGATTTACGAGCCTATGGTACTAAAGGGCGGCAAGTGCACCTATCTTGCACAGACACTAACACTCTCTCCAAGCAGACCAAGGCGAGATTCCATAAGCCTCGTCACCCTAGGAGTTCCATCAGATGCGGTCAAAATGATTTCGAGCCTTGTTTGGAACAAACCGTGCAGCTATCTTGCACTAATACTAACACTATCTCCAAAGCGGACCCGAAACAATATTTCACTTGAGCCTCGTCACCTAGGAGTTCCATCGGGTGCGTCAAAAATGATTTTCGAGACCGAGGATACATTCCATACAAAACTTGCATCTATCTTGCGTCAAGATTAGTACTATCTCAAATGGACTAAAAAAGCATCCACTTGAGCCTCGTCACCTAGGAGTACCATCAGGTGCGTCCAAGCGATTTACGAGCCTATGGTACATTTGGCACAAACCGTGCCCCTATCTTGCACTAATACTAACACTATCTCCAAAGCGGACGAAACAAGATTCCACTTGAGCCTGCGTCACCTAGGGTTCCATCGTGTGCTTCGAAATGATTTCCAAGCCTTGTTAAGCACAAACCAAATTGCACCACTAACAAGCGGATGAACCGAGCTTCCACTTGACCCCCATCACCTAGGAGTACCATTGGAGTGCGCCCAAAATGATTTCTAAGCCTATGGTACTAAAGGCGCAAACCATGCACCTATGTTGCACCGACACTAACACTATCTCTAAACAGACCGGAAATGAGATTCCACTTGAGCCTCGTCCCCAAGGAGTTCCATCGGATTGCGGTCAAAATGATTTTTGAGCCTTGTTTAGAAAAAACCGTGCACATATCTTGCACTAATACTAATACTATCTCAAAGCGGACGAAACAAGATTCCACTTGAGCCTCATCACATAGGAGTTCCATCGTGTGCTTCCACGAAATGATTTCCGAGCCTTGTTCGGCACAAACCGTGCACCTATCTTGCACTAATACTTACACTATGTTCAAGCAGATTGAAAGCGAGCTTCCACTTGACTCCCATCACCTAGGGTACCATTGGGTTCGTCCAAAACAATTTCTGAGCCTATGGTACTAAAGGCGCAAACCAGTTTACCTATCTTGCACCGACACTAACACTATCTCCAAAGCAGTGAAACAAATTCCACATGACCCGTCACCTAGGAGTTCCATCAGATGCGTTCAAAAGATTTACGAGACTTGTTACTTGCACAAACCCGTGCACCTATCTTGCGTCAACATTAGCACTATATCCAAATAGGTAAACGAGATTCCACTTGAGCCTCGTCACCTAGGAGTACCATCGAGGTGCGTCCAAAATGATTCACGAGCCTATGATGCGTTCGGCACAAACCATGCACTAATACTAACACTATATCCAAGCGGACCAAATGAGATTCCACTTTAGCCTCGTCACTAGGGTTCTATTGGGTGCGGTGAAAATGATTTCGAGCCTTGTTTGCAACAAACCCGTGCACCTATCTTGCACTAATGCTAACACTATCTCCAAAGCGGATCAAAACAAGATTCCACTTGAGCCTCGTCACCTAGGGTTCCATCGGGTGTGTCAAAATTATTTTCGAGACCGAGGTACATTGATTGCAAAGCGTTGCACCTATCTTGCGTCAAGATTAGCACTATCGCCAAATGGAATTGAAAAAAGCATCCACTTAAGCCTGCGTCACCTAGGAGTACCATCCAGATGCGTCCAAAATGATTCTGAACCTTATTTGGAACAAACCGTGCACCTATCTTGCACTAATACTAACACTATCTCCAAGCGGACGAAACAAGATTTCACTTGAGCCTCATCACATAGGAGTTCCATCAGGGTGCTTCGAAATGATTTCGAGCCTTGTTACGGCAAAACCGATGCACCTATCTTGCACTACTAACAATATCTCCAAGCAGGATTTGAAACGAGCTTCCACTTGACCCCCATCACCTAGGAGTACCATTGGGTATTTCCAAAATGATTTCTAAGCTTATGGTACTAAAGAAGCGCAAACCGTGCACCTATCTTGCAAACACTAACACTATCTCCAAACAGACAAGCAGATTCCACTTGAGCCTCGTCACCTAGGAGTTCCATCGAGGTGCGGTCAAAATGGTTTACGAGCCTTGTTTGGAACAAACCGTTGCACCTATCTTGCACTAATACTAACACTATCTCCAAATGGATCGAAACAAGATTTCACTTGAGCCTCATCACATAGGAGTTCCATCGGGTGCTTCCGAAATGATTTCGAGCCTTGTTTGGCACAAACAGGTACACCTATCTTGCACTAATACTAACACTATCTCCAAGCGGACGAAACAAGATTTCACTTGAGCCTCATCACATAGGAGTTCCATCGGGTGCTTCCGAAATGATTTCGAGCCTTGTTACGGCACAAACCGTGCACCTATCTTGCACTAATACTAACACTATCTTCAAGCGGATGAAACGAGCTTCCACTTGACCCCATCACCTAGGAGTACCATTGGGTTCGTCCAAAATGATTTACGAGCCTATAGTACTAAAGGCGCAAACCATGCACCTATCTTGCACCGACACTAACACTATCTCCAAAGCAGACCAAAGCAATTCCACATGAACCACGTCACCTAGGAGTTCCATCAGGTGCGTTCAAAATGATTTCGAGACTTGTTTGGCTGTGGCCGTGCACCTATCTTGCGTCAACATTAGCACTATCTCCAAATAGATTAAAGCGAGATTTCACTTGAGCCTCCTCACCTAGGAGTTCCATGGGGTGCGTCCAAAAGCGATTTTCAAGACCGAGGTACATTCGGTTGCAAAACATGAACCTATCTTGCGTCAAGATTAGCACTATCTCCAAAGCGGAATGAAACAAGCATCCACTTGACCCTCGTCACCTCGCCTTGCCATCGGTGCGGTGAAAATGATTTGAGCCTATGGTATGTTTGGCACAAACCGTTGCACCTATCTTGCACTAATACTAACAATATATCCAAGCGGACGAAACTTGAGATTCCACTTGAGCCTTGTCACCTAGGAGTTCCATCGTGTTGCTTCCGAAATGATTTCCAAGCCTTGTTTAGCACAAACCGTGCACCTATCTTGCACTAATATTAACACTTTCTCCAAGCGAGAGGCTAAACAAGATTCCACTTGAGACTCATCACCTAGGAGTTCCATCCGGGTGCTTCGAAATGATTTCCAAGCCTTGTTTAGCACAAACCAAGCACCTATCTTGCACTAATATTAACACTATCTCCAAGCGGACCCGAAACAAGATTCCACTTGAGGCTCATCACCTAGGAGTTCCATCAGGTGCTTCAAAATGATTTCGAGCCTTGTTGGCACAAACCATGCACCTATCTTGCACTAGTACTAACACTATCTTCAAGCGGGCTGAAACAAGCTTCCACTTGATCCCCATCACCAAGGAGAACCATTGGAGTGCGTCCAAAATGATTTACGAGCCTATGGTACTAAAGGGTGCAAACCGTGCACCTATCTTGCACCGACACTAACACTATCCCCTAACGGTACGAAAGCGAGATTCCACATGACCCACGTCACCTAGGAGTTCCATCGGAGTGCGTTCAAAATGATTCCAGAGCCTTGTTCGGCACAAACCGTACACCTATCTTGCACTAATACTAACACTATGTTCAAGCAGTGAAACAAGCTTCCACTTGACCCCCATCACCTAGGAGTACCATTGGGTTCGTCCAAAACAATTTACGAGCCTATGGTACTAAAGGGCACAAACCGTTTACCTATCTTGCTCCGACACTAACACTATCTCCAAATAGACTGAAACAAATTCCACATGACCCACGTCACCTAGGAGTTCCATCGGGTGCGTTCAAAAAGATTTCCGAGACTTGTTCTGCACAAACCGTGCACCTATCTTGCGTCAACATTAGCACTATCTCCAAATAGACTGAAACGAGATTCCACTTGACCCTCCTCACCTAGGAGTTCCATGGGAGTGCGTCCAAAACGATTTTTTAAGACCAGAGGTACATTGGTTGCAAAACATGCACCTATCTTGCGTCAAGATTAGCACTATCTCCAAAGCGGACTAAAACAAGCATCCACTTGAGCCTCGTCACCTAGGAGTACCATTGGAGTGCGTCCAAAATGATTCTGAGCCTATGGTATGTTTGGCTTTAAACCGTGCACCTATCTTGCACTAATACTAACACTATATCCAAAAGCAGACCGAAAGCGAGATTCCACTTGAGCCTCGTCACCTAGGAGTTCCATCGTGTGCTTCGAAATGATTTCCAAGCCTTATTTAGCACAAACCGTGCACCTATCTTGCACTAATATTAACACTCTCTCCAAAGCAGGCGAAACAAGATTCCACTTGAGACTCATCACCTAGGAGTTCCATCGGGTGCTTCAAATTGATTTCCAAGCCTTGTTGGCACAAACCATGCACCTATCTTGCACTAGTACTAACACTATCTTCAAACGGATTTGAAACGAGCTTCCACTTGATCCCCATCACCAAGGAGAACCATTGGGTGTGTCCAAAATGATTTGAGCCTATGGTACTAAAGGGTGCTAACCGTGCACCTATCTTGCACCGACACTAACACTATCGCCCTAACAGACCGGCGAGATTCCACATGACCCCACGTCACCTAGGAGTTCCATCGGTGCGTTCAAAATGATTTCGAGCCTTGTTGGGCACAAAACGTGCACCTATCTTGCACTAATACTAACACTATCTCCAAGCGGACGAAACAAGATTCCACTTGAGCCTCGTCACCTAGGAGTTCCATCGTTATGCTTCAAAATGATTTCCAAGCCTTGTTACCGGCACAAACCCTATTTTTCCACTAACACTATCTCCAAAGCGGTGAAACGAGCTTCCACTTGACCCCCATCACCTAGGAGTACCATTGGGTAAATCCAAAATGATTTCTAAGCCTATCGTACTAAAGGGCGCAAATCGTTGCACCTATCTTGCACCGACACAAACACTATCTCTAAATAGACCGAGCGAGATTCCACTTGAGCCTCGTCCCCAAGGAGTTCCATCGAATGCGGTCAAAATGATTTTCGAGCCTTGTTTGGAAAAACCCGTGCACATATCTTGCACTAATACTAACACTATCTCCAAGCGGACGAAACAAGATTTCACTTGAGCCTCATCACATAGGAGTTCCATCAGATTGCTTCCGAAATGATTTCCGAGCCTTGTTGGCTAAACCATGCACCTATCTTGAAATAATACTAACACTATGTTCAAAGCAATTTGAAGCGAGCTTCCACTTGACCCCCATCACCTAGGGTACCATTGGGTTCGTCCAAAATGATTTACGAGCCTATGGTACTAAAGAGCGCAAAAACCGTGCACCTATCTTGCACCGACACTAACACTATCTCCAAGCAGACCGAAACAAATTCCACATGACCCGTCACCTAGGAGTTCCATCGAATGCGTTCAAAATGATTTCGAGACTTGTTACGCACAAACCGTGCACCTATCTTGCGTCAACATTAGCACTATATCCAAATAGGCTGAAGCGAGATTCCACTTGAGCCTCGTCACCTAGGGTACCATTGGGTGTGTCCAAAAGCGATTTCTCGACCCTACGGTACCAAAGGCGCAAACCATGCACCAATCTTGCACCGACACTAACAATGTCTCCAAAGCAGAGCGAAATGAGATTCCACATGACCCACGTCACTTAGGAGTTCCATCGGGTGCATCAAAAGCGATTTTCGAGACCAGGGTACAATTGGTGCAAAATTGCAATTATCTTCGTCAAGATTAGCACTATCTCCAAACGGATTTGAAACAAGCAATCCACTTGAGCCTCGTCACCTAGGAGTACCATCAGGTGCGTCGAAAACAATTTACGAGCCTATGGTACGTTTGGCACAAACCGTGCACCTATCTTGCACTAATACCAACACTATATCCAAGCGGACGAAACGAGATTACACTTGAGCCTCGTCACCTAGGAGTTCTATCGGGTGCGGTCAAAATGATTTCGAGCCTTGTTTGGAACAAACCGTGCACCTATCTTGCACTAATACTAACACTATCTCCAAGCAGACGAAACAAGATTCCACTTGGGCCTCGTCACCTAGGAGTTCCATCGTTGTGCTTCAAAATGATTTCCAAACCATATTACGGCACAAACCGTGCACCTATCTTGCACTAATACTAACACTATCTCCAAGCGGATTTGAAACGAGCTTCCACTTGACCCCCATCACCTAGGGTACCAATGCGTGCGTCCAAAATGATTTCTAAGCCTATGGTACTAAAGGGCGCAAACCGTGCACCTATCTTGCACCGACACTAACACTATCTCCAAAGCGGACCAAAATGAGATTCCCCTTGAGTCTAAATCACCTAGGAGTTCTATCGGTGAGGTCAAAATGATTTACGAGCCTTGTTTGGAACAAACCGTGCACCTATCTTGCACTAATACTAACACTATCTCCAAATGGACGAAACAAGATTCCACTTGAGCCTCGTCAACTAGGAGTTCCATCGTGTGCTTCGAAATGATTTCCAAGCCTTGTTAAGGCACAAACCGTGCACCTATCTTGCACTAATACTAACACTATCTCCAAAGCAGACTAAAAGCGAGCTTCCACTTGAGCCCCATCACCTAGGAGTACCAATAATGAAGACATTCCTAGCATTCACTCATCTCCAAATGAAGCTACACTTGATATAGCTGGTCCAATTACAAGGAGTAGAGCTAAACAATTGGAGAAGGAAATTCATTCTCAATGAGCGCTAACCTTATGTAATAATCAGATTACATTGAATGAACCTATGCTTTTGAGTACTTGTTTCAATGTTCTTAGGAATGATGGAGTGCCACGAACAAGCATGGGATGATGATGGATTCTGCCGCCAAATATATGCATGGAACACAGGCGTGCATGAGAGAGAAAGGTCATTCAGCTACCATGAATATCAGCCGTTGAAGTGCAAGCAAATAATTTGGGAGTTAGGAATGCATGCAACCAGCAAGCTGGGTTGCTGTCCACTGCAACTCCCAGCATACACTTGAGAATACCAACCAGCTAAGCGCCCTACTAGGCTTGGTTATTAATAAAAGTAGTGCTGCAACTTCCACTACATGTTCTCAATTATTTTCCACCAAACTGAAACTCCACTAGTGCTATATATCCCTGTAATGGATGACGTGAACAGGAACTTCGTGATTGCAATTTCAGAAATACCAACTCTTGGAATTCTTGTTCCAGCGTGAGTCTTGAGAGGCTTGCAAACTTGTTCTTTCGATTCTGAGGGGTTGTAGAGCGCTTGAACTGCAGTTCACCCAGTTTGTGCCTTCACGTCTATCTGGCGTGATTCGTGGAGCTGTTAAATCGTCATCGTGGAAGGGTGATTGTCTCGGTAGTTAAATCGCGTGGACAGCCTCGCGGTGCATTGCCTCTTCACCAGGTCGGCATAGCGACAATTTATCAAGTTCGCAGATCCCTCTGAGAAGATCGGGCCACAACAACTTGCTACACGTGCTGCATAGGCGTGTGCACATCATCTGAGTACCCAGAGCCTCCGTTTACTCGTTAGGATTGTTCTTGTTTTGGTAGGATAGAGTTTATATACCTACTGTCCACTAATAGCCAAAAAAGAAAACCTACAGCCCAAATTCATACGTGCTACTGATTTTGTAGTTTGCTTTATCGAGTTTTAATCCTTTAAGATTTGTCTAGTTGCTGAAATTTCTTTTTCCACATCGTTCTAGTTGTTATCATTGTTCTAATCATCAAATCGCTCCTTTGCATGTACCCACCCATCCCACCCTTGTTCGATCGTCATTGCTTGCTGCATATATATAAATCAAAAAAAACCACACCGTCCCACCCTTGTTTTCTACCATACAAATTCCCCAACCGAGTTTCTTGTTTTTGTCTTCTGTGTCCATCTTAGTTGATCCTTATGTGCCCCTTTAGTTGAAAGTTGTGCTTCGTTTCTCACAAAGGTTAAAAAAAAAGATGTATATGGGTCAAAGAAGGACTAAAAAACAACGAGTTCTTGTTCAAAAAAAAGGAAAGAAAAGAAATAAAAGAAATTGTGTTCAGCACACCACAAAGGGGTTTGGGCAGCAACAAGTTTTGGTTGGTGCAATTGGTGTTCATCTATCCACTTCCTACATCTTGTTCCTTTCTTTGAGCATCTTTTCCTTTATATTCAACAACTTAGACTTGAGTTCTTGGATTATTATTCGGTTTTGCATTACTACATTTCAGCGCATTCCATTTACATATTACCGCACAAGCTCCACTTCAAAGCACCGTGAGCTGTTGCACCGTAGTCTCTTCACTCTTCCACTACAGATTGCAGCCCAGGTTCTTGCCCTTTCCGGAAGAAAAGAACTTGTTCAGCAAGTGGTGAGGAGTGATTCCACATATATTCCACATATATATTGTCCTTTTCCCCCTCTACTAATATGGCAGGGGCGTGGAGATGGTGCATTTGTTTTGGTGGAGAATTCCGGGAGCTGCGTTACACAAATGAATGATTTGATGCAACAACTACAAACTCTCAATTGAGCGTGCCTCATAGAGAACCACCACCAAATGAGGATGATGACAATGAGGATAACGAGGCACCACGTCGTGCCGCTGGTCATGGACATGGGCGTGGTGGGTTTGGCCATGGTTTTTGGTGGGTGCTCGTGGCGTTCTAGTTGGAGGTAGAGATTATGATGGTGATGATGATATGTTGTCCGACATGGATGATCATCGACATGGTGGTAACCATCATGGTTATCGTGACCGCCATCGTCGTCGTAATGATGATGGTTTAAGAAAGCGTGAAAGTGTCTATTCCCCTTTCGGCGGACAGGAGAATGCTGATGCTTATTTTGAATGGGAGACCAAGGTGGAACAAATATTTGATTTGTATGAATACTCTGCTGAAAAGAAGGCAAAGCTTGCAGCCATTGAGTTTAAAGGCTATGCCATAACTTGGTGGAATCAGGTCCGTCTTGAATATCGAGAGAGTTGGGCATGTTAAGTATAACTTGGGAAGACAAGAAGAGAGAAATGCTGACGTCGTTTTGTTCCAGCATATTACTCTCGTGATCTACATTTGAAGCTGAAACGTCTTGTGCAAGGTACTCGTACTGTTGATGAATATTTTCAAGAATTGGAAATGTGTGTACTTGCTGAGGATAACTGAAGATGAGGAATCCACAATGGCTCGGTTTCTAGTTGGCCTCAATAAACCTATTAGCTTGATAAAGTGGATATGACAACCTACATGTCTCACTGAGTTGGTTCATTTTGCAAAAAGGGGCTGAAAGGCAAATTGCTACGTCTTACAAATACAATGCTTCATGGCGTCATTCCCAACAGCAAGGGATGTCACGCCTCAATTCAACAACAAGGAGCTGCAAGCGCCCAAATCTGCGAAGGAAGCTTGTAAGGATAATCAGCTCACACCATGACAACCAAGGCTCGAATACCAAATGATGTGTATGTACCGTGTATGGAAACACCACGACTGCAACTTGAATGGCCTGATCTTCATAGTAGAGCATAAGTAAACTTGATAACTATCGCTGCATGACCTGATGGAAGGTGGCGCTGCGAGATCTTGCACCCATGACGAACTGCGAGACATCCACCCTTCCATGCACCCGACAAAACCAGTCCACGCCAATCATGCCATATAGACATGAAGGCACGAAATGGATGAACTGAAGTTGGTGTTCTACAACCCCCTCGAGAATCGAAAAAGAGCGAATGTTGCAAAAGCACTCATGCCTTACCAAAGATTCCAAATATTCTCTCCATGAGAGAACACACACACAAGGTGGCTGTATTTTAACCAAAGAGAGACTTACATAGAAGGATTACATGAGTATTTATACAATGACGAAAAGTTGACACTTAATCTGGGTGCTAACCACCATACCAAAGGTCCTCTTTACTTTTGGCTAACTGAAGTGGGAACTCAAGCAATCTCTTCAATTCTCGCTTGCAGGTGCTGGGCTGCATGTGCACCTTCCACTAAAACGATCATAACTCTTAGCTCGGAAGTCCAAAAGATGCACCGTTTGTTGCGTTGGAAACTAGACTTCAATATCTTTCTGTTGATATGGAAGAAGGATGCAGAAACGTGGCCCAGTTTTGCAGGTATAGCTGTAACAAACTGTTGAATCATAGTTGAGGTTGAGTTATCCTTGTCCACATCATTCTCTCTCCCTTGAAGCGAGTCGTCCCTCGACTGCGTGCTCATAACATCAACATTGGACGAACATTATTGGAAACTTGACTCAAGAAAGAACAAAAAAAAAAAGACTTGACGATGCAAGATAACTACAAACTCGGCGCAAACTGAGAACAACTCCATATAGTGAGAACCAAACCATCGAATTGACCCGGCGCAATGAGAGAAACCAATGTTTAAATCTCTCAAGGCACCCTATCAGCATTACGACTTGACTCAACGCTATCTAGGAATTGAATACCAATCTGCGAAGGAAGCTTGTAAGGATAATCAGCTCACACCATGACAACCAAGGCTCTGAATACCAAATGATGTGTGTGCGTGTATGGAAACACCACAGCGCAACAGAATGGCCTGATCTTCATAGTAGAGCATAAGTAAACTTGATAACTATCGCTGCATGACCTGATGGAAGTAGCGCACCACGAGATCTTGCACCCGCGACGAACTGCCGAGACATCCACCCTTCCATGCACCGACAAAACCAGTCCACGCAATCATGCCATATAGACATGAAGGCACGAAATGGATGAACTGAAGTTCGGTGTTCTACAACCCCTCGGGAATCGAAGAACGAATGTTGCAAAGCACTCATGCCTTACCAAAGATTCCAAATATTCTCTCCATGAGAGAAACACACACACAAGGTGGCTGTATTTTAACCAAAGAGAGACTTACATAGAAGGATTACATGAGTATTTATACAATGACGAAAAGTTGACACTTAATCTGGGTGCTAACCACCATACCAAAGGTCCTCTTTACTTTTGGCTAACTGAAGTGGGAACTCAAGCAATCTCTTCAATTCTCGCGCAGGTGCTGGGCTGCATGTGCACCTTCCACTAAAGCGATCATAACTCTTAGCTCGGAAGTCCAAAAGATGCACCGTTTGTTGCGTTGGAAACTAGACTTCAATATCTTTCTGTTGATATGGAAGAAGGATGCAGAAACGTGGCCCAGTTTTGCAGGTATAGCTGTAACAAACTGTTGAATCATAGTTGAGGTTGAGTTATCCTTGTCCACATCATTCTCTCTCCCTTGAAGCGAGTGGAGTCCTCGACTTCGTGCTCATAACATCAACATTGGACGAACATTATTGGAAACTTGACTCAAGAAAGAACAAAAAAAACAAGACTTGATGATGCAAGATAACTACAAACTCGGCGCCAAGCGAGAACAACTCCATATAGTGAGAACCAAACCATCGAATTGACCCGGCGCAATGAGAGAAACCAATGTTTAAATCTCTCAAGGCACCCTATCGGCATTAAGACTTGACTCAGCGCTATCTAGGAATTGAATACCAATCTGCGAAGGAAGCTTGTAAGGATAATCAGCTCACACCATGACAACCAAGGCTCTGAATACCAAATGATGTGTGTGCGTGTGTGGAAACACCGACTGCAACTTGAATGGCCTGATCTTCATAGTAGAGCATAAGTAAACTTGATAACTATCACATGCATGACCTGATGGAAGGTGGCGCTTTACGAGATCTTGCACCCATGACGAGCTGCCGAGACATCCACCCTTCCATGCACCGACAAAACCAGTCCACATAATCATGCCAAATCTTCATCTCGTGGAGCAAATAGATATCTTCCAACTTCTTCCAAACAATTGGATGTGAAAGGTAAAGTTGTGAGTTCAAGTCAGCCCACTTCTTCTCTGCAGCCACCCAACATAAGACAAGCAAGATTGAGTGTTTTAAGTGTGGTGGTCATGGGCATAAGCAAGCTGAATGTCCCAATCGTCGTTACTATTATTGCACTTGCTGATGGTTCTTATGATTCCCAAAGTGAAGAGGAGGATGAGTTTAACAATGTATTTGCAGATCTTAATCTTGACACTTGTGAGTATTCAGCGAGAGGATGGTACATTTGAGCTAGGTCTAAATTGTTTAGCCATTCAACCTATTCCAACTTTTGCTCACAATGACCTATTACAAGATGTTGTTTCTCCATCTTTCGACGAGATTACTAGTGATGATTTTGATGAGTTGCTTGCTGATTTTCCTGATTTGACGCGTTCTATAATGAACACACCATCTCCTTCTTTGGTGGTGAGGCGAGTTCTTTCCACTCAATTTGTTGCTGCTGAACAAGGACAACGCCATAATTTGTTTCAATCCAGATGCAAAGTGAAAGGACAAGTGTGCCGTTTCATCATAGATGGTGGGAGCTGCAATAATATTGTTAGTGCTTTGCTTGTTGAGAAACTTGGCTTGCAGCCACGTCGCCATCCACATCCATACCATATGCAATGGTTGAATAATTCTGGGACAGTTAAGGTTTCAGCCATGATTTGTTTGTCATTTTCCATTGGTGATTATCATGGAGAGGTGGATTGTGATATTGTCCCCATGCAAGCATGCCATTTGCTGCTTGGTCGGCCTACAACAATTTGATGTGGACTCGGTGCATTTTGGACGGTCTAACAAACACACTTTCATTCACAATGACAAGAAGGTGGTTCTTATTCCATTATCTCCAGAGGAGATACATGCTTCAGATATGGCTCGCAAGAAAAGAGAGAAATCGACAAAAGAAAATTGAGTGAGATCTCCAACACAAGTAAGGGAGAGAGTTCTAACCCATCCAGCCACATAAAGACTCATGCCAATCCTAAACAGCCACGCCACACTGAGTGTCTCTTTGTGAGCAAGAGTGATATGAGAGAAGTGAGAAACACCACAGCCCCATTCTTTGTGCTCTTGCACAAGGAGGTCCTACTTTCAACTAACGATTTACCTTCATCGCTGCCTAGTGTTGTTCTTGATCTCTTACAGGACTTCGAAGATGTTTTTCCCGATGAGATACCAGCTGGACTTCCTCCACTCCGTGGAATTGAGCATCAAATTGATTTGGTACCAGGTGCTTCTCTTCCAAATCGTCCAGCCTACGCGCACCAATCCCACAGAGACAAAGGAAATTCAGCAACAGGTAAAAGAGCTTTTGGACAAAGGGTATGTTCGTGAATCCTTATCACCATGTGCTGTTCCTGTTTTTTTAGTTCCAAAGAAAGATGGTTCTTGGCGTATGTGTGTTGATTGTCGTGCTATCAATGCTATAACTGTTCGATATCGTCACCCTATTCCAAGGCTTGATGACATGTTAGATGAGCTGAGTGGTTCAACTATTTTCACCAAGATCGATTTACGTAGTGGTTATCATCAAATTCGAATGAAAATAGGTGATGAATGGAAAAACAGCATTTAAAACTAAATTTGGTCTCTATGAATGGCTTGTGATGCCCTTTGGTTTGACAAATGCTCCTTCAACTTTTATCGTTTGATGAATCATGTGTTAAGAGCTTTCATTGGCAAATTTGTTGTTGTTTATTTTGATGATATTCTGATCTATAGCAAATCATTTGATGAACATCTTGATCATATCCGTCAAGTACTTGCTGTTTTGAGGAAGAGAAATTGTATGGAAACATTGCTAAATGCACATTTTGCACAGACCGTGTTGTTTTCTTTGGATTTGTTGTTTCTGCAGATGGAATTCAAGTTGATGAAGAAAAGATTAAAGCAATAAAGGATTGGCCTACACCTACAAATGTGAGTCAAGTTCGAAGTTTTCATGGTCTTGCAGGTTTTTACAGGCGTTTTGTTAAAGATTTCAGCACCATCGCTACACCCTCAACAATTTGACAAAGAAGGATGTTCCATTCAAGTGGGGTGATGAACAAGACCAAGCCTTCAATGAGCTGAAAACAAAGCTTTGTGAAGCACCGCTGCTACAACTTCCTGATTTTGGTAAGACATTTGAGATCGAATGTGATGCAAGTGGTATTGGCATAGGAGGTGTACTACTTCAAGAAGGTAAACCTATTGCCTACTTTTCTGAAAAGTTGAATGGTCCACATCTGAATTATTCTGTCTATGATAAAGAGCTTTATGCCTTAGTTCGAGTTTTGGAAGTTTGGCAACATTATTTGTTACCTAAAGAATTTGTCATCCATTCTGATCATGAAGCTTTGAAATATCTAAAAAGTCAAGGCAAACTGAACCGTAGACATGCTAAATGGATTGAGTTCATTGAAACATTTCCCTATGTTGTAAAACATAAGCGTGGAAAAGATAACATTGTTGCTGATGCCTTATCACGGAGATGTGGTTTGGTTACACAATTAGATACAAAAGTGCTTGGTTTGGAATCCATTAAAACACTCTATGCAGCTGATTCTGATTTTGAAGAACCTTTCTCTCATTGCATTGCTGGAAAAGGCTGGGACAAGTATTATGTGCATGATGGTTTTTTATTTCGGACTAACAAACTATGCATTCCAGCCTGCTCGATTAAATCAAGTTCTTTTGCAGGAAGCACATGCTGGTGGCTTAGCTGGTCATTTTGGCGTCAAAAGACATTGGACATGCTCTCCGATCATTTCTTTTGGCCACATATGCGACGTGATGTCCAGCGATATGTTGCACGCTGCATAATCTGCTTGAAAGCTAAGTCCCGCCTTAATCCCCATGGTCTTTATACTCCATTACCAGTTCCGAATGTACCTTGGGAAGATATATCCATGGATTTTATTTTGGGGTTACCTCGGTCTCAGAGGGGGAGGGATTCTATCTTTGTTGTTGTTGACCGATTCTCTAAAATGGCACATTTTATTCCATGTCATAAGAACGATGATGCTTCACACGTTGCTGATTTGTTTTTTAGGGAGATCGTTCGTTTACATGGAGTACCAAGGACTATTGTTTCAGACCGGGATACAAAATTTCTAAGCTATTTTTGGAAGACATTATGGGCTAAACTTGGTACGAAGTTGTTATTTTCCACCACTTGTCATCCATAAACCGATGGGCAAACTGAAGTTGTCAACCGTACCTTGTCCACCATGTTGCGTGCTGTGTTGAAAAAGAATTTGAAGCAGTGGGAAGACTGTCTTCCACATGTTGAATTTGCTTATAACAGGGCAGTCCATTCCACAACAAACTTTTGTCCATTTGAAATTGTTTATGGGTTTAAACCGCATACTCCCATGGATCTTTTGCCTTTACCATTACAGGAACAAGTTAACTTGGATGCAGCAAAGAGATCGGATTTTCTCAAGAAGCTACATGATGAGACAAGAAGGAATATCGAGAAGAAATCAGCACAATATGCAAAGCAAGCGAACAAAGGTAAGAAGAAGGTTACATTCCAGCTCGGAGACCTCGTGTGGTTGCATCTACGCAAGGATCGATTTCCCCAACAGCGCAAGAGTAAGTTATCTCCTAGGGGTGATGGTCCGTTCAAGGTTTTACACAAGATAAATGATAATGCTTACAAAAAATTGAGCTGCCACCTGAATATTCCAATGTGAGTACAACATTCAATGTCAAAGACTTGCTTCCATTTGTTGGTGAGCCTGAGTCGAGGACGACTCCTTCTCAAGAGGGGAGGCTAATGAGGACATTCCTAGCATTCACTCATCTTCAAATGCAACTCCACTTGATATAGCTGGTCCAATTACAAGAAGTAGAGCTAAACAATTGGAGAAGGAAATTCATTCTCGGTGAACGCTAACCTTATGTTTAATAATCAGTTTATGTTGAATGAGCCTATGCTTTTGAGTTCTTGTTCCAATGTCCTTAGGAATGATGGAGTGTACGAACCAGCATGGGATGAAGATGGATTCAAGCCTCTGGACATTTGAACCAAGAAGCCTATGGTGTGCAAGAATAAAATGGTGGTTCATCACCTTTGCATGGAAATGCAACCAGAAGCTAGATGACTGATACATGGTACGAATTCCAAGCATCACCGCGGACAGAATACAAGGAGTTAGATGGTGTTCTATATGTGGATTGAAGCGTCTTCAAGTCTACTTTCCAGCCCATCAAACGGCTCATTATTTGGACTTCCCAATAAAGAGTTATGCTTATTTTAGTAACTGCTATCAGAAGCAAAGACGCGAAACCAGCCATGAAATCAATTATTGCATCCGCATGCTGCCATTTACTCCAAGCTGAACGTCCCTATCCCTATATATATCTTGTACTATACAATGAAAGGTCAGATTTTTGATTAGCTGAATTCAGAATACACAAACTCGTGGAGTTTTGTTTATGCGTGAGTCTTGAGAGGCTTGCAACACTTGTTCTTTCGATTCCTGAGGGAGTTGTAGAGCGCCGAACTGCGGTTCACCCAGTTCGTGCCTTCACGTCTATAGGGCGTGATTGCGTGGGCTGTTTAAACGATGCGTGGAAGGGTGATTGTCTCGGTAGTTAAATCGCGTGGACAGCCTCGCGGTGCATTGCCTCTTCACCAGGTCACGCAGCGACAAGTTATCAAGTTCGCGGATCCTCTGAGAAGATCGGGCCACAACTTGCAACTTGCAACAACTTGCTACATAGGCGTGTGCACATCACATACTAACACTATCTCCAAACAGACGTGTGCACATCAACCAATACCATTGGGTGCGTCCAAAATGATTTCTAAGCCTATGGTACTAAAGGGCGCAAACCGTGCACCTATCTTGCACCGACACTAACACTATCTCCATACGGACCGAAACAAGATTCCAGTTGAGCCTCATCACCTAGGAGTTCCATCAAAAGGCGTCCAAAATGATTTTCGTCACCTAGCCTATGGTACATTACGTGCAAAACTTGCACATATCTTGCGTCCAAGATTAGCACTATCTCCAAAGCGGACCGAAACAAGATTCCACTTGAGCCTCGTCACCTAGGAGTACCATCGGGTGCGTCCAAAACGATTTCTGAGCCTATGGTACGTTTAGCACAAACCGTGCACCTATCTTGCACTAATACTAACACTATCTCCAAACGGACTGAAACGAGCTTCCACTTGAGCCTCGTCACCTAGGAGTTCCATCGGGTGCGGTCAAAATGATTTCCGAGCCTTGTTTGGAACAAACCGTGCACCTATCTTGCACTAATACTAACACTATCTCCAACAGACCGAAACAAGATTCCACTTGAGCCTCGTCACCTAGGAGTTCCATCGTGTGCTTCAAAATGATTTCCAAGCCTTGTTTGGCACAAACCGTGCACCTATCTTGCACTAATACTAACACTATCTCCAAACGGACTGAAACGAGCTTCCACTTGACCCCCATCACCTAAGAGTACCATTGGGTGCGTCCAAAATGATTTCTAAGCCTATGGTACTAAAGGGCGCAAACCGTGCACCTATCTTGCACCACTAAACACTATCTCCAAACAGACTGAAACAAGATTCCACATGACCCATGTCACCTAGGAGTTCCATCGGTGCGTTCAAAATGATTTCTAAGAGACTTGTTTGGCAACAAACCGTGCACCTATCTTGCACTAACATTAGCACTATCTCCAAATAGACTCAAAACGAGATTCCACTTGAGCCTCGTCACCTAGGAGTTCCATGGGTGCGTCCAAAAGCGATTTTTAAGACCTTGGTACATTCGGTTCAAAACATGCACCTATCTTGCGTCAAGATTAGCACTATCTCCAAACGGACTGAAACAAGCATCCACTTGAGCCTCGTCACCTAGGAGTACCATTGGGTGCGTCCAAAATGATTTCTGAGCCTATGGTATGTTTGGCACAAACCGTGCACCTATCTTGCACTAATACTAACACTATATCCAAACGGACCGAAACGAGATTCCACTTGAGCCTCATCACCTAGGAGTTCCATCGTGTGCTTCCGAAATGATTTCCAAGCCTTGTTTAGCACAAACCGTGCACCTATCTTGCACTAATATTAACACTATCTCCAAACGGACCGAAACAAGATTCCACTTGAGACTCATCACCTAGGAGTTCCATCGGGTGCTTCCAAAATGATTTCCGAGCCTTGTTAAAGGCACAAACCATGCACCTATCTTTGCACTAGTACTAACACTATCTCCAAACGGACTGAAACGAGCTTCCACTTGACCCCCATCACCTAAGGAGTACCATTGGGTGCGTCCAAAATGATTTTCGAGATCAGGGTACAAAGGTGCAAAACTTGCACCTATATTGCGTCAAGATGAGCACTATCTCCAAATGGACTGAAAGAAGCATCCACTTGAGCCTCGTCACCTAGGAGTACCATCGAGTGCGTCCAAAACGATTTCTGAGCCTATGGTACGTTTGGCACAAACCGTGCACCTATCTTGCACTAATACTAACACTATATCCAAACGGACAAAAATGAGATTCCACATGAGCCTCGTCACCTAGGAGTTCTATCGGGTGAGGTCAAAATGATTTCCGAGCCTTGTTTGGAACAAACCGTGCACCTATCTTGCACTAATACTAACACTATCTCCAAACGGACCGAAACAAGATTCCACTTGAGCCTCGTCACCTAGGAGTTCCATCGTGTGCTTCCGAAATGATTTCCAAGCCTTGTTCGGCAGAAACCGTGCACCGATCTTGCACTAATACTAACACTATCTCCAAACGGACTGAAACGAGCTTCCACTTGACCCCCATCACCTAGGAGTACCAATGGATGCGTCCAAAATGATTTTTAAGCCTATGGTACTAAAGAACAAAAACCGTGCACCTATCTTGCACCGACACTAACACTATCTCCAAACGGACCAAAATGAGATTCCACTTGAGTCTCGTCACCTAGGAGTTCTATCGGGTGAGGTCAAAATGATTTCCGAGCCTTGTTTGGAACAAACCGTGCACCTATCTTGCACTAATACTAACACTATCTCCAAACGGACCAAACAAGATTCCACTTGAGCCTCGTCACCTAGGAGTTCCATCGTGCGTCTCAAAAAATTTTCAAGCCTTGTTACGGCACAAAACCGTGCACCTATCTTGCACTAATACTAACACTATCTCCAAACGGACAAACGAGCTTCCACTTGACCCCTCATCACCTAGGGAGTACCATTGGGTATTTCCAAAATGATTTCTAAGCCTATGGTACTACCGGGCAAACCATGCACCTATCTTGCACCGACACTAACACTATCTCCAAACGGACCGAAACGAGATTCCACATGACCCACGTCACCTAGGAGTTCCATTGGGTGCGTCCAAAATGATTTTCGAGACCAGGGTACATTCGGTGCAAAACTTGCACCTATCTTGCGTCAAGATTAGCACTATCTCCAAACGGACTGAAACAAGCATCCACTTGAGCCTCGTCACCTAGGAGTACCATCGGGTGCGTCCAAAATGATTTCTGAGCCTATGGTACGTTTGGCACAAACCGTGCACCTATCTTGCACTAACACTAACACTATATCCAAATGGACCGTCCAAACGAGATTCCACTTGAGCCTCGTCACCTAGGAGTTCTATCGGGTGTGGCTAAAATGATTTCCTCGAACCTTGTTTGGAACAAACCGTGCACCTATCTTGCACTAATACTAACACTATCTCCAAACGGACCGAAACAAGATTCCACTTGAGCCTCGTCACCTAGGAGTTCCATCGTGTGCTTCCGCAATGATTTCCAAGCCTTGTTCGGCACAAACCGTGCAGCTATTTTGCACAAATACTAACACTCTCTCCAAACGGATTGAAACGAGCTTCCAATTGACCCCCATCACCTAGGAGTACCATTGGGTGCGTCCAAAATGATTTCTAAGCCTATGATACTAAAGGGCACAAACCGTGCACCTATCTTGCACCGACACTAACACTATCTCCAAATAGACCGAAACGAGATTCCACTTGAGCCTCGTCACCTAGGAGTTCCATCGGGTGCGGTCAAAATGATTTCCGAGCCTTGTTTGGAACAAACCGTGCACCTATCTTGCACTTACACTAACACTATCTCCAAACGGACCAAAACAAGATTTCACTTGAGCCTCATCACATAGGAGTTCCATCGGGTGCTTCCGAAATGACATCCGAGCCTTGTTCGGCACAAACCGTGCACCTATCTTGCACTAATACTAACACTATCTTCAAACGGACTGAAACGAGCTTCCACTTGACCCCCATCACCTAGGAGTACCAATGGGTGCGTCCAAAATGATTTCTGAGCCTATGGTACTAAAGGGCGGAAACTGTGCACCTATCTTGCACCGACACTAACACTCTCTCCAAACAGACCGAAGCGAGATTCCACTTGAGCCTCGTCACCTAGGAGTTCCATCGGTGCGGTCAAAATGATTTCCGAGCCTTGTTTGGAACAAACCGTGCACCTATCTTGCACTAATACTAACACTATCTCCAAACGGACCGAAACAAGATTTCACTTGAGCCTCGTCACCTAGGAGTTCCATCGGGTGCGTCCAAAATGATTTTCGAGACCAGGGTACATTCCGTGCAAAACTTGCACCTATATTGCGTCAAGATGAGCACTATCTCCAAATGGACTGAAAGAAGCATCCACTTGAGCCTCGTCACCTAGGAGTACCATCGAGTGCGTCCAAAACGATTTCTGAGCCTATGGTACGTTTGGCACAAACCGTGCACCTATCTTGCACTAATACTAACACTATATCCAAACGGACAAAATGAGATTCCACTTGAGCCTCGTCACCTAGGAGTTCTATCGGGTGAGGTCAAAATGATTTCCGAGCCTTGTTTGGAACAAACCCTGCACCTATCTTGCACTAATACTAACACTATCTCCAAACGGACCGAAACAAGATTCCACTTGAGCCTCGTCACCTAGGAGTTCCATCGTGTGCTTCCAAAATGATTTCCAAGCCTTGTTCGGCACAAACCGTGCACCTATCTTGCACTAATACTAACACTATCTCCAAACGGACTGAAACGAGCTTCCACTTGACCCCCATCACCTAGGAGTACCAATGGGTGCGTCCAAAATGATTTCTAAGCCTATGGTACTAAAGGGCGCAAACCATGCACCTATCTTGCACCGACACTAACACTATCTCCAAACGGACCAAAACGAGATTCCACTTGAGCCTCGTCACCTAGGAGTTCTATCGGGTGAGGTCAAAATGATTTCCGAGCCTTGTTTGGAACAAACCGTGCACCTATCTTGCACTAATACTAACACTATCTCCAAACGGACCGAAACAAGATTCCACTTGAGCCTCGTCACCTAGGAGTTCCATCGTGTGCTTCCAAAATGATTTCCAAGCCTTGTTCGGCACAAACCGTGCACCTATCTTGCACTAATACTAACACTATCTCCAAACGGACTAAAACGAGCTTCCACTTGACCCCCATCACCTAGGGAGTACCATTGGGTTCGTCAAAAATGATTTCTGAGCCTACGGTACTAAAGGGCGCAAACCGTGCACCTATCTTGCACCAACACTAACACTATCTCCAAATAGACCGAAACGAATTCCACATGACCCACGTCACCTAGGAGTTCCATCGGGTGCGTTCAAAATGATTTCCGAGACTTGTTACGCACAAACCATGCACTATCTTGCGTCAACATTAGCACTATCTCCAAATAGATTGAAACGAGCTTCCACTTGGGCCTCATCACCTAGGAGTACCATTGGGTGCGTCCAAATCGATTTCTCGAGCCTACGGTACCAAAGCGCGCAAACCATGCACCTATCTTGCACCGACACTAACACTGTCTCCAAACAGAACGAAATGAGATTCCACATGACCCACGACACCTAGGAGTTCCATCGGGTGCGTCCAAAATGATTTTTGAGACCAGGGTACATTCGGTGCAAAACTTGCAATTATCTTGCGTCAAGATTAGCACTATCTCCAAATGGACTGAAACAAGCATCCACTTGAGCCTCGTCACCTAGGAGTACCATCGGTGCGTCGAAAATGATTTCTGAGCCTATTGTGCGTTTGGCACAAACCGTGCACCTATCTTGCACTAATACTAACACTATATCCAAACGGACCAAACAAGCATCCACTTGAGCCTCGCCACCTAGGAGTAACATCGGTGCGTCTAAAATGATTTCGAGCCTATGGTACGTTTGGCACAAAACCGTGCACCTATCTTGCACTAATACTAACACTATCTCCAAACGGACCAAACGAGATTCCCCTTGAGGCCTCGTCACCTAGGAGTTCTATCGGGTGCGGTCAAAATGATTTCCGAGCCTTGTTTGCAACAAACCGTGCACCTATCTTGCACTAATACTAACACTATCTCCAAACGGATCAAAACAAGATTCCACTTGAGCCTCGTCACCTAGGAGTTCCATCGTGTGCTTCCAAAATGACATCCGAGCCTTGTTCGGCACAAACCGTGCACCTATCTTGCACTAATACTAACACTATCTCCAAACGGACTGAAACGAGCTTCCACTTGACCCCCATCACCTAGGAGTACCATTGGGTTCGTCCAAAATGATTTCTGAGCCTATGGTACTAAAGGGCGCAAAAACCGTGCACCTATCTTGCACCGACACTAACACTATCTCCAAATAGACCAAACGAGATTCCACATGACCCACGTCACCTAGGAGTTCCATCGGTGCGTTCAAAATGATTTCGAGACTTGTTACGCACAAACCATGCACCTATCTTGCGTCAACATTAGCACTATCTCCAAATAAATCAAAACGAGCATCCACTTGGGCCTCATCACCTTGGAGTACCATTGGGTGCGTCCAAAATGATTTCGAGCCTATGGTACCAAAGGCGCAAACCATGCACCTATCTTGCACTAACACTAACACTATCTCCAAACGGAATGAAACGAGATTCCACTTGACCCACGTCACCTAGGAGTTCCATCGGGTGCGTCCAAAATGATTTTCGAGACCTAGGGTACATTGATTTGCAAAACTTGCACCTATCTTGCGTCAAGATTAGCACTATCTCCAAATGGACTGAAAGAAGCATCCACTTGAGCCTCGTCACCTAGGAGTACCATCGGGTGCGTCCAAAACGATTTCTGAGCCTATGGTACGTTTGGCACAAACCGTGCACCTATCTTGCACTAATACTAACACTATATCCAAACAGACCCAAACGAGATTCCACTTGAGCCTCGTCACCTAGGAGTTCTATCGGGTGCGGTCAAAATGATTTCCGAGCCTTGTTTGGAACAAACCGCACCCTATCTTGCACTAATACTAACACTATCTCCAAACGGATCAAACAAGATTCCACTTGAGCCTCGTCACCTAGGAGTTCCATCGGTGCTTCCAAAATTATTTCCAAGCCTTGTTCGGCACAAAAACCGTGCACCTATCTTGCACTAATACTAACACTATCTCCAAACGGACGAAACAAGATTCCACTTGAGCCTCATCACATAGGAGTTCCATCGGGTGCTTCCAAAAATGATTTCCGAGCCTTGTTTGGAACAAAAACGTGCACCTATCTTGCACTAATACTAACACTATCTCCAAATGGACCAAACAAGATTCCACTTGAGCCCGTCACCTAGGAGTTCCATCGTGTGCTTCCGAAATGATTTTCAAGCCTTGTTACGGCACACAAACCGTGCACCTATCTTGCACTAATACTAACACTATCTCCAAACGGGATCAAACGAGCTTCCACTTGACCCCCGTCACCTAGGAGTACCATTGGGTGCGTCCAAAATGATTTCTAACCCTATGGTACTAAAGGGCGCAAACCGTGCACCTATCTTGCACCGACACTAACACTATCTCCAAATAGACCAAAACGAGAATCCACTTGAGCCTCGTCACCTAGGTGTTCCATCGGGTGCGGTCAAAATGATTTCGAGCCTTGTTTGGAACAAACCATGCACCTATCTTGCACTAATACTAACACTATCTCCAAACGGACCAAAACAAGATTTCCACTTGAGCCTCATCACCTAGGAGTTCCATCGGGTGCTTCAAAAATGATTTCCGAGCCTTGTTCAAAGACAAACCGTGCACCTATCTTGCACTAATACTAACACTATCTCCAAATGGATCAAACGAGCTTCCACTTGACCCCCATCACCTAGGAGTACCATTGGGTATTTCCCAAAATGATTTCTAAGCTTATGGTACTAAAGGGCAAAACCGTGCACCTATCTTGCACTAACACTAACACTATCTCCAAACAGACCGAAACGAGATTCCACTTGAGCCTCGTCACCTAGGGGTTCCATCGGGTGCGGTCAAAATGGTTTCTGAGCCTTGTTTGGAACAAACCGTGCACCTATCTTGCACTAATACTAACACTATATCCAAACGGACCGAAACAAGATTTCACTTGAGCCTCATCACATAGGAGTTCCATCGGGTGCTTCCGAAATGATTTCCGAGCCTTGTTTGGCACAAACCGTGCACCTATCTTGCACTAATACTAACACTATCTCCAAACGGACCGAAACAAGATTTCACTTGAGCCTCATCACATAGGAGTTCCATCGGGTGCTTCCGAAATGATTTCCGAGCCTTGATGGCACAAACCGTGCACCTATCTTGCACTACTAACACTATGTCCAAACGGACTGAAACGAGCTTCCACTTGACCCCCATCACCTAGGAGTACCATTGGGTATTTCCAAAATGATTTCAAAGCTTATGGTACTAAAGGGCGCAAACCGTGCACCTATCTTGCACCGACACTAACACTATCTCCAAATGGACCCGAAACGAGATTCCACTTGAGCCTCGTCACCTAGGGTTCCATCGGTGCGGTCAAAATGATTTTCGAGAGCTTTGTTTGGAACAAACCGTGCACCTATCTTGCACTAATACTAACACTATCTCCAAACGGACCAAAACAAGATTTCACTTGAGCCTCATCACATAGGAGTTCCATCGGGTGCTTTCCAAAATGATTTCCGAGCCTTGTTTGGAACAAACCGTGCACCTATCTTGCACTAATACTACCCTATTTTCCAAATGGACCAAACAAGATTCCACTTGAGCCTCGTCACCTAGGAGTTCCATCGTGTGCTTCCAAAATGATTTTCAAGCCTTGTTACGGCACAAACCGTGCACCTATCTTGCACTAATACTAACACTATCTCCAAACGCACTGAAACGAGCTTCCACTTGACCCCCATCACCTAGGAGTACCATTGGGTGCGTCCAAAACGATTTCTAACCCTATGGTACTAAAGGGCGCAAACCGTGCACCTATCTTGCATCGACACTAACACTATCTCCAAACAGACCAAAACGAGAATCCACTTGAGCCTCGTCACCTAGGTGTTCCATCGGGTGCGGTCAAAATGATTTCCCGAGCCTTGTTTGGAACAAACCGTGCACCTATCTTGCACTAATACTAACACTATCTCCAAACAGACTGAAACGAGCTTCCACTTGACCCCCATCACCTAGGAGTACCATTGGGTATTTCCAAAATGATTTCAAAGCTTATGGTACTAAAGGGCGCAAACCGTGCACCTATCTTGCACCGACACTAACACTATCTCCAAATAGACCGAAACGAATTCCACATGACCCACGTCACCTAGGAGTTCCATCGGGTGCGTTCAAAATGATTTCCGAGACTTGTTCTGCACAAACCATGCACCTATCTTGCGTCAACATTAGCACTATCTCCAAATAGACTGAAACGAGCTTCCACTTGGGCCTCATCACCTTGGAGTACCATTGGGTGCGTCCAAAACGATTTCTGAGCCTACGGTACCAAAGCGCGCAAACCATGCACCTATCTTGCACCGACACTAACACTGTCTCCAAACGGAACAAAACGAGATTCCACATGACCCACGTCACCTAGGAGTTCGATCGGGTGCGTCCAAAACGATTTTCGACACCAGGGTACATTCGGTGCAAACTTGCAATTATCTTGCGTCAAGATTCGCACTATCTCCAAATGGACTGAAACAAGCATCCACTTGAGCCTCGTCACCTAGGAGTACCATCGGGTGCGTCGAAAATGATTTCTGAGCCTATTGTACGTTTGGCACAAACCGTGCACCTATCTTGCACTAATACTAACACTATATCCAAACGGACTGAAACAAGCATCCACTTGAGCCTTGCCACCTAGGAGTAACATCGGGTGCGTCTAAAACGATTTCTGAGCCTATGGTACGTTTGGCACAAACCGTGCACCTATGTTACACTAATACTAACACTATATCCAAACGGACCGAAACGAGATTCCCCTTGAGGCTCGTCACCTCGGAGTTCTATGGGGTGCGGTCAAAATGATTTCCGAGCCTTGCTGCAACAAACCATGCACCTATCTTGCACTAATACTAACACTATCTCCAAACGGATCAAAACAAGATTCCACTTGAGCCTCGTCACCTAGGAGTTCCATCGTGTGCTTCCGAAATGACATCCGAGCCTTGTTCGGCACAAACCGTGCACCTATCTTGCACTAATACTAACACTATCTTCAAACAGACTGAAACGAGCTTCCACTTGACCCCCATCACCTAGGAGTACCATTGGGTTCGTCCAAAACGATTTCTGAGCCTATGGCACTAAAGGGCGCAAACCGTGCACCTATCTTGCACCGACACAAACACTATCTCCAAATAGACCGAAACAAATTCCACATGACCCACGTCACCTAGGAGTTCCATCGGGTGCGTTCAAAATGATTTCCGAGACTTGTTCTGCACAAACCATGCACCTATCTTGCGTCAACATTAGCACTATCTCCAAATAGACTGAAATGAGCTTCCACTTGGGCCTCATCACCTTGGAGTACCATTGGGTGCGTCCAAAACGATTTCTGAGCCTATGGTACAAACAAGGCAAAACCATGCACCTATCTTGCACCGACACTAACACTATCTCCAAACGGACCGAAACGAGATTCCACATGACCCACGTCACCTAGGAGTTCCATCGGGTGCGTCCAAAATGATTTTTCGAGACCTTGTTTCGGTTGCAAAACTTGCACCTATCTTGAGTCAAGATTAGCACTATCTCCAAATGGACCGAAACAAGCATCCACTTGAGCCTCGTCACCTAGGAGTACCATCGGGTGCGTCCAAAATGATTTCCGAGCCTATTATGCGGTTAAGCACAAACCGTGCACCTATCTTGCACTAATACTAACACTATCTCAAAACGGACTGAAACAAGCATCCACTTGAGCCTTGCCACCTAGGAGTAACATCGGGTGCGTCTAAAACGATTTCTGAGCCTATGGTACGTTTGGCACAAACCGTGCACCTATGTTACACTAATACTAACACTATATCCAAATGGACCAAAACGAGATTCCCCTTGAGGCTCGTCACCTCGGAGTTCTATGGGGTGCGGTCAAAATGATTTCCGAGCCTTGCTTGCAACAAACCATGCACCTATCTTGCACTAATACTAACACTATCTCCAAACGGATCAAAACAAGATTCCACTTGAGCCTCGTCACCTAGGAGTTCCATCGTGTGCTTCCGAAATGATTTCCGAGCCTTGTTCGGCACAAACCGTGCACCTATCTTGCACTAATACTAACACTATCTTCAAACAGACTGAAACGAGCTTCCACTTGACCCCCATCACCTAGGAGTACCATTGGGTTCGTCCAAAACAATTTCTGAGCCTATGGTACTAAAGGGCGCAAACCGTTTACCTATCTTGCACCGACACTAACACTATCTCCAAACAGACTGAAACAAATTCCACATGACCCACGTCACCTAGGAGTTCCATCGGGTGCGTTCAAAAAGATTTCCGAGACTTGTTCTGCACAAACCGTGCACCTATCTTGCGTCAACATTAGCACTATATCCAAATAGACTGAAACGAGATTCCACTTGAGCCTCGTCACCTAGGAGTACCATTGGGTGCGTCCAAAATGATTTCTGAGCCTATGGTACGTTCGGCACAAACCATGCACCAATCTTGCACTAATACTAACACTATATCCAAACGGACCGAAATGAGATTCCACTTTAGCCTCGTCACTTAGGAGTTCTATTGGGTGCGGTGAAAATGATTTCCGAGCCTTGTTTGCAACAAACCGTGCACCTATCTTGCACTAATGCTAACACTATCTCCAAACGGATCAAAACAAGATTCCACTTGAGCCTCGTCACCTAGGAGTTCCATCGGGTGTGTCCAAAATGATTTTCGAGACTTATACATTCGGTTTGGTAACGCACCTATCTTGCGTCAAGATTAACACTATCTCCAAATGGACCGAAACAAGCATCCACTTGAAGCCTCGTCACCTAGGAGTACCATCGGTGCGTCCAAAATGATTTCTGAGCCTTGTTTGGAACAAACCGTGCACCTATCTTGCACTAATACTAACACTATCTCCAAACGCGTCTGAAACAAGATTTCATTGAGCCTCATCACCTAGGAGTTCCATCGGTGCTTCCAAAATGATTTCCGAGCCTTGTTCGAAGACACAAACGTGCACCTATCTTGCACTACTAACACTATCTCCAAACGGCGGATGAAACGAGCTTCCACTTGACCCCCATCACCTAGGAGTACCATTGGGTATTTCCAAAATGATTTCTAAGCTTGTGGTACTAAAGGGCGGAAACCGTGCACCTATCTTGCACCGACACTAACACTATCTCCAAACAGTCCGAAACGAGATTCCACTTGAGCCTCGTCACCTAGGAGTTCCATCGGGTGCGGTCAAAATGATTTCTGGGCCTTGTTTGGAACAAACCGTGCACCTATCTTGCACTAATACTAACACTATCTCCAAACGGACCGAAACAAGATTTCACTTGTGCCTCATCACCTAGGAGTTCCATCGGGTGCTTCAAAATGATTTCCGAGCCTTGTTTGGCAAACTTGAAACCGTGCACCTATCTTGCACTAATACTAACACTATCTCCAAACGGACGAAAACAAGATTCCACTTGAGCCTCATCACCTAGGAGTTCCATCGGGTGCTTCCAAAATGATTTCCGAGCCTTGTTTGGCACAAACCGTGCACCTATCTTGCACTAATACTAACACTATCTCCAAACGGATCGAAACGAGCTTCCACTTGACCCCCATCACCTAGGAGTACCATTGGGTATTTCAAAATGATTTCAAAGCTTATGGTACTAAAAAGGGCGCAAAACCGTGCACCTATCTTGCAAACGACACTAACACTATCTCCAAACAGACCAAACGAGATTCCACTTGAGCCTCGTCACCACCTAGGGGTTCCATCGGGTGCGATCAAAAATGATTTCTGAGCCTTGTTTGGAACAAACCGTGCACCTATCTTGCACTAATACTAACACTATCTCCAAACGGACCGAAACAAGATTTCACTTGAGCCTCATCACATAGGAGTTCCATCGGGTGCTTCCAAAATGATTTCCGAGCCTTGTTTGGAACAAACCGTGCACCTATCTTGCACTAATACTAACACTATCTCCAAACGGAGCGAAACAAGATTCCACTTGAGCCTCGTCACCTAGGAGTTCCATCATGTGCTTCCAAAATATTTTTTCAAGCCTTGTTACGGCACAAACCAAAACATGCACCTATCTTGCACTAATACTAACACTATCTCCAAACGGACTGAAACGAGCTTCCACTTGACCCCCATCACCTAGGAGTACCATTGGGTGCGTCCAAAACGATTTCTAAGCCTATGGTACTAAAGGGCAAACCGTGCACCTATCTTGCACCGACACTAACACTATCTCCAAACAGATCCAAAAGCGAGAATCCACTTGAGCCTCGTCACCTAGGGTTCCATCGGGTGCGGTCAAAATGATTTCCGAGCCTTGTTTGGAACAAACCATGCACCTATCTTGCACTAATACTAACACTATCTCCAAACGGACCGAAAAGCAAGATTTCACTTGAGCCTCATCACCTAGGAGTTCCATCGGGTGCTTCAAAATGATTTCCGAGCCTTGTTCGGCTAAAAACCCGTGTGCACCTATCTTGCACTAATACTAACACTATCTCCAAACGGACTGAAACGAGCTTCCACTTGACCCCCATCACCTAGGAGTACCATTGGGTATTTCCAAAATGATTTCTAAGCCTATGGTACTAAAGGGCATAAACCGTACACCTATCTTGCACCGACACTAACACTATCTCCAAACAGACCGAAACGAGATTCCACTTGAGCCTCGTCACCTAGGAGTTCCATCGGGTGCGGTCAAAATGATTTCTGAGCCTTGTTTGGAACAAACCGTGCACCTATCTTGCACTAATACTAACACTATATCCAAACGGACCGAAACAAGATTTCACTTGAGCCTCATCACATAGGAGTTCCATCGGGTGCTTCCGAAATGATTTCCGAGCCTTGTTTGGCACAAACCGTGCACCTATCTTGCACTAATACTAACACTATCTCCAAACGGACCGAAACAAGATTCCACTTGAGCCTCATCACCTAGGAGTTCCATCGGGTGCTTCCCAAAATGATTTCCGAGCCTTGATTTCACAAACCGTGCACCTATCTTGCACTACTAACACTATGTCCAAACGGACTGAAACGAGCTTCCACTTGACCCCCATCACCTAGGAGTACCATTGGGTATTTCCAAAATGATTTCAAAGCTTATGGTACTAAAGGGCGCAAACCGTGCACCTATCTTGCACCGACACTAACACTATCTCCAAACAGACCGAAACGAGATTCCACTTGAGCCTCGTCACCAAGGGGTTCCATCGGGTGCGGTCAAAATGGTTTCTGAGCCTTGTTTGGAACAAACCGTGCACCTATCTTGCACTAATACTAACACTATCTCCAAACGGACCGAAACAAGATTTCACTTGAGCCTCATCACATAGGAGTTCCATCGGGTGCTTCCGAAATGATTTCCGAGCCTTGTTTGGAACAAAACGTGCACCTATCTTGCACTAATACTAACACTATCTCCAAATGGACCGAAACAAGATTCCACTTGAGCCTCGTCACCTAGCAGTTCCATCGTGTGCTTCCGAAAATATTTTCAAGCCTTGTTCGGCACAAACCGTGCACCTATCTTGCACTAATACTAACACTATCTCCAAACGGACTGAAACGAGCTTCCACTTGACCCCCATCACCTAGGAGTACCATTGGGTGCGTCCAAAATGATTTCTAACCCTATGGTACTAAAGGGCGCAAACCGTGCACCTATCTTGCACCGACACTAACACTATCTCCAAACAGACCAAAACGAGAATCCACTTGAGCCTCGTCACCTAGGTGTTCCATCGGGTGCGGTCAAAATGATTTCCGAGCCTTGTTTGGAACAAACCATGCACCTATCTTGCACTAATACTAACACTATCTCCAAACGGACCGAAACAAGATTTCACTTGAGCCTCATCACATAGGAGTTCCATCGGGTGCTTCCGAAATGATTTCCGAGCCTTGTTCGGCACAAACCGTGTACCTATCTTGCACTAATACTAACACTATCTTCAAACGGACTGAAATGAGCTTCCACTTGACCCCCATCACCTAGGAGTACCATTGGGTTCGTTCAAAACGATTTCAGAGCCTATGGTACTAAAGGGCGCAAACCGGGCACCTATCTTGCACCGACACTAACACTATCTCCAAATAGACCGAAACGAATTCCACATGACCCACGTCACCTAGGAGTTCCATCGGGTGCGTTCAAAATGATTTCCGAGACTTGTTCTGCACAAACCATGCACCTATCTTGCGTCAACATTAGCACTATCTCCAAATAGACTGAAACGAGCTTCCACTTGGGCCTCATCACCTTGGAGTACCATTGGGTGCGTCCAAAATGATTTCTGAGCCTACGGTACCAAAGGGCGCAAACCATGCACCTATCTTGCACCGACACTAACACTGTCTCCAAACGGAACGAAACGAGATTCCACATGACCCACGTCACCTAGGAGTTCGATCGGGTGCGTCCAAAACGATTTTCGACACCAGGGTACATTCGGTGCAAAACTTGCAATTATCTTGCGTCAAGATTAGCACTATCTCCAAATGGACTGAAACAAGCATCCACTTGAGCCTCGTCACCTAGGAGTACCATCGGTTGCGTCCAAAATGATTTCTGAGCCTATTGTACGTTTGGCACAAACCGTGCACCTATCTTGCACTAATACTAACACTATATCCAAACGGACTGAAACAAGCATCCACTTGAGCCTTGCCACCTAGGAGTAACATCGGGTGCGTCTAAAACGATTTCTGAGCCTATGGTACGTTTGGCACAAACCGTGCACCTATGTTACACTAATACTAACACTATATCCAAACGGACCGAAACGAGATTCCCCTTGAGGCTCGTCACCTCGGAGTTCTATGGGGTGCGGTCAAAATGATTTTTGAGCCTTGCTGCAACAAACCATGCACCTATCTTGCACTAATACTAACACTATCTCCAAACGGATCAAAACAAGATTCCACTTGAGCCTCATCACCTAGGAGTTCCATCGTGTGCTTCCGAAATGATTTCCGAGCCTTGTTCGGCACAAACCGTGCACCAATCTTGCACTAATACTAACACTATCTTCAAACGGACTGAAACGAGCTTCCACTTGACCCCCATCACCTAGGAGTACCATTGGGTTCGTCCAAAACGATTTCTGAGCCTATGGTACTAAAGGGCGCAAACCGTGCACCTATCTTGCACCGACACAAACACTATCTCCAAATAGACCGAAACGAATTCCACATGACCCACGTCACCTAGGAGTTCCATCGGGTGCGTTCAAAATGATTTCCGAGACTTGTTCTGCACAAACCATGCACCTATCTTGCGTCAACATTAGCACTATCTCCAAATAGACTGAAACAGCTTCCACTTGGGCCTCATCACCTTGGAGTACCATTGGGTGCGTCCAAAACGATTTCTGAGCCTACGGTACCAAACGGCGCAAACCATGCACCTATCTTGCACTGACACTAACACTGTCTTCAAACGGAACGAAACGAGATTCCACATGACCCACGTCACCTAGGAGTTCCATCGGGTGCGTCCAAAATGATTTTCGAGACCAGGGTACATTCGGTGCAAAACTTGCACCTATCTTGAGTCAAGATTAGCACTATCTCCAAATGGACTGAAAGAAGCATCCACTTGAACCTCGTCACCTAGGAGTACCATCGGGTGCGTCCAAAATGATTTCTGAGCCTATTGTACGGTCGGCACAAACCGTGCACCTATCTTGCACTAATACTAACACTATATCCAAACGGACTGAAACAAGCATCCACTTGAGCCTTGCCACCTAGGAGTAACATCGGGTGCGTCTAAAACGATTTCTGAGCCTATGGTACGTTTGGCACAAACCGTGCACCTATGTTACACTAATACTAACACTATATCCAAACGGACCGAAACGAGATTCCCCTTGAGGCTTGTCACCTCGGAGTTCTATGGGGTGCGGTCAAAATGATTTCCGAGCCTTGCTTGCAACAAACCATGCACCTAGCTTGCACTAATACTAACACTATCTCCAAACGGATCAAAACAAGATTCCACTTGAGCCTCGTCACCTAGGAGTTCCATCGTGTGCTTCCGAAATGATTTCCGAGCCTTGTTCGGCACAAACCGTGCACCTATCTTGCACTAATACTAACACTATCTTCAAACGGACTGAAACGAGCTTCCACTTGACCCCCATCACCTAGGAGTACCATTGGGTTCGTCCAAAACAATTTCTGAGCCTATGGTACTAAAAGGGCGCAAACCGTTTACCTATCTTGCACCGACACAAACACTATCTCCAAACAGACTGAAACAAATTCCACATGACCCACGTCACCTAGTAGTTCCATCGGGTGCGTTCAAAAAGATTTCGGAGACTTGTTCTGCACAAACCGTGCACCTATCTTGCGTCAACATTAGCACTAAATCCAAATAGACTGAAACGAGATTCCACTTGAGCCTCGTCACCTAGGAGTACCATCGGGTGCGTCCAAAATGATTTCTGAGCCTATGGTACGTTCGGCACAAACCATGCACCAATCTTGCACTAATACTAACACTATATCCAAATGGACCGAAACGAGATTCCACTTGAGCCTCGTCACCTAGGAGTTCTATGGTGTGCGGTGAAAATGATTTCCGAGCCTTGTTTGCAACAAACCGTGCACCTACCTTGCACTAATGCTAACACTATCTTCGAACGCATCAAAACAAGATTCCACTTGAGCCTCGTCACCTAGGAGTTCCATCGGGTGTGTCCAAAATGATTTTCGAGACCAGGGTACATTCGGTGCAAAACGTGCACCTATCTTGCGTCAAGATTAGCACTATCCCCAAATGGACTGAAAGAAGCATCCACTTAAGCCTCGTCACCTAGGAGTACCATCGGGTGCGTCCAAAACGATTTCTGAACCTTGTTTGGAACAAACCGTGCACCTATCTTGCACTAATACTAACACTATCTCCAAACGGACCGAAACAAGATTTCACTTGAGCCTCATCACATAGGAGTTCCATCGGGTGCTTCCGAAATGATTTTCGAGCCTTGTTTGGCAAAAACCGTGCACCTGTCTTGCACTACTAACACTATCTCCAAACGGACTGAAACGAGCTTCCACTTGACCCCCATCACCTAGGAGTACCATTGGGTATTTCCAAAATGATTTCTAAGCTTATGGTACTAAAGGGCGCAAACCGTGCACCTATCTTGCACTAATACTAACACTATCTCCAAACGGGCCGAAACAAGATTTCACTTGAGCCTCATCACATAGGAGTTCCATCGGGTGCTTCCGAAATGATTTCCGAGCCTTGTATGGCACAAACCGTGCACCTATCTTGCACTAATACTAACACTATCTCCAAACGGACCGAAACAAGATTTCACTTGAGCCTCATCACATAGGAGTTCCATCGGGTGCTTCCGAAATGATTTCCGAGCCTTGTTCGGCACAAACCGTGCACCTATCTTGCACTAATACAAACACTATCTTCAAACGGACGGAAACGAGCTTCCACTTGACCCCCATCACCTAGGAGTACCATTGGGTTCGTCCAAAATGATTTCTGAGCCTATAGTACTAAAGGGCGCAAACCATGCACCTATCTTGCACCGACACTAACACTATCTCCAAACAGACCAAAACGAATTCCACATGAACCACGTCACCTAGGAGTTCCATCGGGTGCGTTCAAAATGATTTCCGAGACTTATTCTGCACAAACCGTGCACCTATCTAGCGTCAACATTAGCACTATCTGCAAATAGACTGAAACGACATTCCACTTGAGCCTCCTCACCTAGGAGTTCTATGGGGTGCGGTCAAAATGATTTCCGAGCCTTGTTTGCAACAAACCGTGCACCTACCTTGCACTAATGCTAACACTATCTCCGAACGGATCAAAACAAGATTCCACTTGAGCCTCCTCACCTAGGAGTTCCATGGGGTGCGTCCAAAACGATTTTTAAGACCAGGGTACATTCGGTGCAAAAAATGCACCTATCTTGCGTCAAGATTAGCACTATCTCCAAACGGACTGAAACAAGCATCCACTTGAGCCTCGTCCCGCCTCGCCTTGCCGTCGGTGCGGTCGAAAATGATTTCTGAGCCTATGGTATGTTTGGCACAAACCGTGCACCTATCTTGCACTAATACTAACACTATATCCAAACGGACCGAAACGAGATTCCACTTGAGCCTCGTCACCTAGGAGTTCCATCGTGTGCTTCCGAAATGATTTCCAAGCCTTGTTTAGCACAAACCGTGCACCTATCTTGCACTAATATTAACACTATCTCCAAAACGGACCAAAACAAAGATTCCACTTGAGCCTCATCACCAAGGAGTTCCATGGGTGCTTCCAAATGATTTCCGAGCCTTGTTACGGCACAAACCATGCACCTATCTTGCCCTAGTACTAACACTATCTTCAAATGGACTGAAACGAGCTTCCACTTGATCCCCATCACCAAGGAGAACCATTGGGTGCGTCCAAAATGATTTCTGAGCCTACGGTACTAAAGGGTGCAAACCATGCACCTATCTTGCACCGACACTAACACTATCTCCTAACAGACCGAAACGAGATTCCACTTGAGCCTCGTCACCTAGGAGTTCCATCGTGTGCTTCCGAAATGATTTCCAAGCCTTGTTTAGCACAAACCGTGCACCTATCTTGCACTAATACTAACACTATATCCAAACGGACTGAAACGAGATTCCACTTGAGCCTCGTCACCTAGGAGTTCCATCGTGTGCTTCCGAAATGATTTCCAAGCCTTGTTTAGAACAAACCATGCACCTATCTTGCACTAATATTAACACTATCTCCAAACGGACCGAAACAAGATTCCACTCGAGACTCGTCACCTAGGGGTTCCATCGGGTGCTTCCAAAATGATTTCCGAGCCTTGTTCGGCACAAACCATGCACCTATCTTGCACTAGTACTAACACTATCTTCAAACGGACTGAAACGAGCTTCCACTTGATCCCCATCACCAAGGAGAACCATTGGGTGCGTCCAAAATGATTTCTGAGCCTATGGTACTAAAGGGTGCTAACCGTGCACCTATCTTGCACCGACACTAACACTATCACCTAACAGACCGAAACGAGATTCCACATGACCCACGTCACCTAGGAGTTCCATCGGGTGCGTTCAAAATGATTTCCGAGCCTTGTTGGGCACAAACCGTGCACCTATCTTGCACTAATACTAACACTATCTCCAAACGGACCGAAACAAGATTCCACTTGAGCCTCGTCACCTAGGAGTTCCATCGTGTGCTTCCAAAATGATTTCCAAGCCTTGTTCGGCACAAACCGTGCACCACTAACACTATCTCCAAACGGACTGAAACGAGCTTCCACTTGACCCCCATCACCTAGGAGTACCATTGGGTGCATCCAAAATGATTTCTAAGCCTATGGTACTAAAGGGCGCAAACCGTGCACCTATCTTGCACCGACACTAACACTATCTCTAAACAGACCGAAACGAGATTCCACTTGAGCCTCGTCCCCATGGAGTTCCATCGGGTGCGGTCAAAATGATTTTCGAGCCTTGTTTGGAAAAAACCGTGCACATATCTTGCACTAATACTAACACTATCTCCAAACGGACCGAAACAAGATTTCACTTGAGCCTCATCACATAGGAGTTCCATCGGGTGCTTCCGAAATGATTTCCGAGCCTTGTTCGGCACAAACCATGCACCTATCTTGCACTAATACTAACACTATGTTCAAACGGACTGAAACGAGCTTCCACTTGACCCCCATCACCTAGGAGTACCATTGGGTTCGTCCAAAACGATTTCTGAGCCTATGGTACTAAAGGGCACAAACCGTGCACCTATCTTGCACCGACACTAACACTATCTCCAAACAGACCGAAACAAATTCCACATGACCCATGTCACCTAGGAGTTCCATCGGGTGCGTTCAAAATGATTTCCGAGACTTATTCTGCACAAACCGTGCACCTATCTTGCGTCAACATTAGCACTATATCCAAATAGACTGAAACGAGATTCCACTTGAGCCTCGTCACCTAGGAGTACCATTGGGTGTGTCCAAAACGATTTCTCAGCCTACGGTACCAAAGGGCGCAAACCATGCACCAATCTTGCACCGACACTAACAATGTCTCCAAACGGAACGAAACGAGATTCCACATGACCCACGTCACCTAGGAGTTCCATCGGGTGCATCCAAAACGATTTTCGAGACCAGGGTACAATTGGTCCAAAAATTGCAATTATCTTACGTCAAGATTAGCACTATCTCCAAACGGACTGAAACAAGCATCCACTTGAGCCTCGTCACCTAGGAGTACCATCGGGTGCGTCCAAAACAATTTCTGAGCCTATGGTACGTTTGGCACAAACCGTGCACCTATCTTGCACTAATACTAACACTATATCCAAACAGACCGAAACGAGATTCCACTTGAGCCTCGTCACCTACGAGTTCTATCGGGTGCGGTCAAAATGATTTCCGAGCCTTGTTTGGAACAAACCGTGCACCTATCTTGCACTAATACTAACACAATCTCCAAACGGACTGAAACGAGCTTCCACTTGACCCCCATCACCTAGGAGTACCAATGCGTGCGTCCAAAATGATTTCTAAGCCTATGGTACTAAAGGGCGCAAACCGTACACCTATCTTGCACCGACACTAACACTATCTCTAAACAGACCGAAACGAGATTCCACTTGAGCCTCGTCCCCAAGGAGTTCCATCGGGTGCGGTCAAAATGATTTTCGAGCCTTGTTTGGAAAAAACCGTGCACATATCTTGCACTAATACTAACACTATCTCCAAACGGAACGAAACAAGATTTCACTTGAGCCTCATCAGATAGGAGTTCCATCGGGTGCTTTTGAAATGATTTCCGAGCCTTGTTCGGCACAAACCATGCACCTATCTTGCACTCATACTAACACTCTGTTGAAACGGACTGAAACGAGCTTCCACTGGACCCCCATCACCTAGGAGTACCATTGGGTTCGTCCAAAACGATTTCTGAGCCTATGGTACTCAAGGGCGCAAACCGTGCACCTATCTTGCACCGACACTAACACTATCTCAAAACAGACCAAAACAAATTCCACATGACCCACGTCACCTAGGAGTTGCATCGGGTGCGTTCAAAATGATTTCCGAGACTTGTTCTGCACAAACCGTGCACCTATCTTGCGTCAACATTAGCACTATATCCAAATAGACTGAAACGAGATTCCACTTGAGCCTCGTCACCTAGGAGTACCATTGGGTGTGTCCAAAACAATTTCTCGGCCTACGGTACCAAAGGGCGCAAACCATGCACCTATCTTGCACCGACACTAACACTGTCTCCAAACGGAACAAAACGAGATTCCACATGACCCACGTCACCTAGGAGTTCCATCGGGTGCATCCAAAATGATTTTCGAGACCAGGGTACAATCGGTGCAAAAATTGCAATTATCTTACGTCAAGATTAGCACTATCTCCATACGGACTGAAACAAGCATCCACTTGAACCTCGTCACCTAGGAGTACCATCGGGTGCGTCCAAAACGATTTCTGAGCCTATGGTACGTTTGGCACAAACCGTGCAACTATCTTGCACTAATACTAACACTATATCCAAACGGACCGAAACGAGATTCCACTTGAGCCTCGTCACCTAGGAGTTCTATCGGGTGCGGTCAAAATGATTTCTGAGCCTTGTTTGGAACAAACCGTGCACCTATCTTGCACTAATACTAACACTATCTCCAAACACACCAAAACAAGATTCCACTTGAGCCTCGTCACCTAGGAGTTCCATCGTGTGCTTCCAAAATGATTTCCAAGACTTGTTCGGCACAAACCGTGCACCTATCTTGCACTAATACTAACACTATCTCCAAACGGACTGAAACGAGCTTCCACTTGACCCCCATCACCTAGGAGTACCAATGCGTGCGTCCAAAATGATTTCTAAGCCTATGGTACTAAAGGGCGCAAACCGTGCACGTATCTTGCACCGACACTAACACTATCTCCAAACGGACCAAAACGAGATTCCACTTGAGTCTCGTCACCTAGGAGTTCTATCGGCTGAGGACAAAATGATTTCTGAGCCTTGTTTGGAATAAACCGTGCACCTATCTTGGACTAATACTAACACTATCTCCAAACGGACCGAAACAAGATTTCACTTGAGCCTCATCACATAGGAGTTCCATCGGGTGCTTCCAAAATGATTTCCGAGCCTTGTTCGGCACAAACCGTGCACCTATCTTGCACTAAAACTAACACTATCTTCAAACGGACTGAAACGAGCTTCCACTTGACCCCCATCACCTAGGAGTACCATTGGGTTCATCCAAAACGATTTTTGAGCCTATAATACTAAAGGGCGCAAACCGTGCACCTATCTTGCACCGACACTAACACTATCTCCAAACAGACCAAAACAAATTCCACATGAACCACGTCACCTAGGAGTTCCATCGGGTGCGTTCAAAATGATTTTCGAGACTTGTTCTGCACAAACCGTGCACCTATCTTGCGTCAACATTAGCACTATCTCCAAATAGACTGAAACGAGTTTCCACTTGACCCTCCTCACCTAGGAGTTCCATGTGGTGCGTCCAAAACGATTTTTAAGACCAGGGTACATTCGGTTCAAAACATGCACATATCTTGCGTCAAGATTAGCACTATCTCCAAACGGACTGAAACAAGCATCCACTTGAGCCTCGTCACCTAGGAGTACCATTGGGTGCGTCCAAAATGATTTCTGAGCCTTGGTATGTTTGGCACAAACTGTGCACCTATCTTGCACTAATACTAACACTATATCCAAACGGACCGAAACGAGATTCCACTTGAGCCTCGTCACCTAGGAGTTCCATCGTGTGCTTCCGAAATGATTTCCAAGCCTTGTTTAGCACAAACTGTGCACCTATCTTGCACTAATATTAACACTATCTCCAAATGGACCGAAACAAGATTCCACTTGAGACTCATCACCAAGGAGTTCCATCGGGTGCTTCCAAAATGATTTCCGAGCCTTGTTTGGCACAAACCATGCACCTATCTTGCACTAGTACTAACACTATCTTCAAACGGACTGAAACGAGCTTCCACTTGATCCCCATCACCAAGGAGAACCATTGGGTGCGTCCAAAATGATTTCTGAGCCTATGGTACTAAAGGGTGCAAACAGTGCACCTATCTTGCACCGACACTAACACTATCTCCCAAACAGACGAAAAATGAGATTCCACATGATCCACGTCACCTAGGAGTTCCATCGGGTGCGTTCAAAATGTTTTCCGAGCCTTGTTAACACAAACCGTGCACCTATGTTGCACTAATACTAACACTATCACCAAACGGACTGAAACGAGCTTCCACTTGACCCCCATCACCTAGGAGTACCATTGGGTGCGTCCAAAATGATTTCTAAGCCTATGGAACTAAAGGGCGCAAACCGTGCACCTATCTTGCACCGACACTAACACTATCTCCCTATGGAACAAAACGAGATTCGACATGACCCACGTCACCTAGGAGTTCCATCGGGTGCGTTTAAAATGATTTCCGAGCCTTGTTGGGCACAAACCGTGCACCTATCTTGCAATAATACTAACACAATCTCCAAATGGACCAAACAAGATTCCACTTGAGCCTCGTCACCTAGGAGTTCCATCGTGTTGCTTCCAAATGATTTCCAAGCCTTGTTCGCAGGCACAAACCGTGCACCACTAACATCTCCAAACGGACTGAAACGAGCTTCCACTTGACCCCATCACATAGGAGTACCAATGGGTGCGTCAAAAATGATTTCTAAGCCTATGGTACTAAAGGGCGCAAAACCGTGCACCTATCTTACACCGACACTAACACTATCTCCAAACAGACCAAAACGAGATTCCACTTGTGCCTCGTCACCAAGGAGTTCCATCGGTGCGGTCAAAATGATTTCTGAGCCTTGTTTGGAACAAACCGTGCACCTATCTTGCACCGACACTAACACTATCTATCCAAAACAGACCCAAAACAAGAATCCACTTGAGCCTCGTCACCCTAGGTGTTCCATCGGGTGCGGTCAAAATGATTTCCAGCCTTGTTTGGAACAAACCATGCACCTATCCTGCACTAATACTAACACTATCTCCAAACGGACCGAAACAAGATTTCACTTGAGCCTCATAACATAGGAGTTCCATCGGTGCTTTCCAAAATGATTTCCGAGCCTATGGTACTAAAAAGGGCAAAACCATGCACCTATCTTGCACCGACACTAACACAATCTCCAAATGGACCAAACGAGATTCCACTTAAGCCTCGTCACCTAGGAGTTCCATCGGTGCGGTCAAAATGATTTCCGAGCCTTGTTTGGAACAAACGAAGCACCTATCTTGCACTTACACTAACACTATCTCCAAACGGACCAAAACAAGATTTCACTTGAGCCTCATCACATTGGAGTTCCATCCAGGTTGCTTCCTAAAATGACTTCCAAGCCTTGGTCGGCACAAACCGAGCACCTATCTTGCACTAATACTAACACTATCTTCAAACGGATTGAAACGAGCTTCCACTTGACCCCCATCACCTAGGAGTACCATTGGGTGCGTCCAAAACGATTTCTGAGCCTATGGTACTAAAGGGCGGAAACTATGCACCTATCTTGCACCGACACTAACACTCTCTCCAAACAGACCGAAGCGAGATTCCACTTGAGCCTCGTCACCTAGGAGTTCCATCGGGTGCGGTCAAAATGATTTCCGAGCCTTGTTTGGAACAAACCGTGCACCTATCTTGCACTAATACTAACACTATCTCCAAACGGACCGAAACAAGATTTCACTTGAGCCTCGTCACCTAGGAGTTCCATCGGGTGCGTCCAAAATGATTTTCGAGATCAGGGTACATTCCGTGCAAAACTTGCACCTATATTGCGTCAAGATTAGCACTATCTCCAAATGGACTGAAAGAAGCATCCACTTGAGCCTCGTCACCTAGGAGTACCATCGGGTGCGTCCAAAATGATTTCTGAGCCTATGGTACGTTTGGCACAAACCGTGCACCTATCTTGCACTAATACTAACACTATATCCAAACGGACCAAAATGAGATTCCACTTGAGCCTCGTCACCTAGGAGTTCTACCGGGTGAGGTCAAAATGATTTCCGAGCCTTGTTTGGAACAAACCGTGCACCTATCTTGCACTAATACTAACACTATCTCCAAACGGACCGAAACAAGTTTCCACTTGAGCCTCGTCACCTAGGAGTTCCATCGTGTGCTTCCGAAATGATTTCCAAGCCTTGTTCGGCACAAACCGTGCACCTATCTTGCACTAATACTAACACTATCTCCAAACGGATCAAACGAAGCTTCCACTTGACCCCATCACCTAGGAGTACCAATGGGTGCGTCCAAAATGATTTCTAAGCCTATGATACTAAAGGGCGCAAACCGTGCACCTATCTTGCACCGACACTAACACTATCTCCAAACGGACCAAAATGAGATTCCACT